>JAJQKJ010001449.1:0-137469 GCA_029574335.1 Rana kukunoris | reverse complement strand
GTCCAAAAAAATAAAAAAATTCAGCAGTGTGCGGCGCTGGGACAAAAAAGTTATTTAATAAAAAAAAAGTTCTGAAGGACTAAAGGGCCTAAAGGCAAAACCTCAGTGTACCTGGGAAAGTATAAATACCCCTCCCAATGCCTGTGCCGCCAAACACTACTCCCCTCCTCATTGTCCCCTGACGTTCGCAGGAAAACTGACACCTTACAGGGTCCTATTCTCCTAGGTCCCCCCACAGCTCTCTCTGGTCCCTCCTGATGACCCCTCCTGGGTCCCCCCAAAGCTCTCCCTGGTCCCTCCTGATGACCCCTCCTGGGTCCCCCCAAAGCTCTCCCTGGTCCCTCCTGATGACCCTTCCTGGGTCCCCCCAAAGCTCTCCCTGGTCCCACCTGATGACCTCTCCTGGGTCCCCCCACAGCTCTCTGGTCCCTCCTGATGACCTCCTGGGTCCCCCCACAGCTCTCCCTGTTTCCTCCTGTGACCCTCCTCCCCCCCACACGCTCCGGTGTCCCTCCTGATACCTCTCCTGGGTCCCCCCCACAGCACTCTCTCCTCCTGATGACCTCTCCTGGGTCCCCCACAGCTCTCCCTGGTTCCTCCTGATTACCTCTCCTGGGTCCCCCCACAGCTCTCCCTGGTTCCTCCTGTGACCTCTCCGGCCCCCCACAGCTCTCCCTGGTTCCTCCTGATGACCTCTCCTGTCTCCCCCCACAGCTCTCCCTGGTCCCTCCTGATTGCCCCCACAGCTCTTCCTGGTTCCTCCTGATGGACCTCTCCTGGTCCCCCACAGGTCTCTCTGGTCCCTCCTGATACCTCTTCTGGTTCCCCCCCACAGCTCTCCCTGGTCCCTCCTGATGACCTCTTCCTGGGTCCCCCCACAGCTCTCCTGGTCCCTCCTGATTCCCCCCACAGCTCTCCCTGGTTCCTCCGATGACCTCTCCTGGGTCCCCCCACAGCTCTCCTGGTTCCTCCTGATGACCTCCTCCTGGGTCCCCCCACAGCTCTCGTCCTCCTCCTGATGACCTCTCCTGGGCCCCCCCCACAGCTCTCTCTGGTCCCTCCTGATGACCTCTCCTGCCCCCCCCCCCACCCACCCACAGCTCTCCCTTGTTCCTCCTGATGACCTCTCCTGGGTCCCCCCACAGCTCTCCCTGGTTCCTCCTGATGACCTCTCCTGGGTCCCCCCACAGCTCTCTGGTCCCTCCTGATGACCTCTCCTGGGTCCCCCCACAGCTCTCCCTGGTGTCCCTCCTGATGACCTCTCCTGGGTCCCCCCACAGCTCTCTCTGGTCCCTCCTGATGACCTCTCCTGGGTCCCCCCACAGCTCTCCCTGGTTCCTCCTGATGACCTCTCCTGGGTCCCCCCACAGCTCTCCCTGGTTCCTCCTGATGACCTCTCCTGGGTCCCCCCACAGCTCTCCCTGGTTCCTCCTGATGACCTCTCCTGGGTCCCCCCACAGCTCTCCCTGGTCCCTCCTGATTGCCCCCACAGCTCTCCCTGGTTCCTCCTGATGACCTCTCCTGGGTCCCCCCACAGGTCTCTCTGGTCCCTCCTGATGACCTCTTCTGGTTCCCCCCACAGCTCTCCCT
This sequence comes from Rana kukunoris, assembly GCA_029574335.1. Taxonomy (NCBI): domain Eukaryota; kingdom Metazoa; phylum Chordata; class Amphibia; order Anura; family Ranidae; genus Rana; species Rana kukunoris. Next base: position 135,879 of record JAJQKJ010001449.1, on the reverse strand, counting down.
GGTCCCTCCTGATGACCTCTCCTGGGTCCCCCCACAGCTCTCCCTGGTCCCTCCTGATTCCCCCCACAGCTCTCCCTGGTTCCTCCTGATGACCTCTCCTGGGTCCCCCCACAGCTCTCCCTGGTTCCTCCTGATGACCTCTCCTGGGTCCCCCCACAGCTCTCTGGTCCCTCCTGATGACCTCTCCTGGGCCCCCCCACAGCTCTCTCTGGTCCCTCCTGATGACCTCTCCTGCCCCCCCACCCACCCACAGCTCTCCCTTGTTAACCTCTAACTGGTTCCTCCTGCAGGAGTGTTGCTCTTTCTGGTTCCTGCTGCTAGCAAGTGGTGACTTGAAAGGCAACAGGAAGGAACTGGGGAGACTCGTGGGGAGCCCAGGTGAAAAACACTCCTGGAGTGTCAGTTTGGCAGAGGACTTTGGGGGGGGAACCATTCCCCAGGACTGGACAACATTCAGTGGTTTGGTTGTTGATCAACCAACATTAATCAGTTACAATTCAAGAAAAAAAAAAAAAACACTTCAAGCCAAGTCCCCCCCGGAGAGGGAAAGGGAGGGCCCCCCCCCCCGGAGAGGGAAAGGGAGGGCCCCCCCCGGAGAGGGAAAGGGAGGGCCCCCCCCCCCCCGGAGCGGGAAAGGGCGGGCCCCCCCCCCCGGAGAGGGAAAGGGAGGCCCCCCCCCCCCCGGAGAGGGAAAGGGAGGGCCCCCCCCCCCCCGGAGAGGGAAAGGGAGGGCCCCCCCCCCCCGGAGAGGGAAAGGGAGGGGCCCCCCCCCCCGGAGAGGGAAAGGGGGGGCCCCCCCCCCCCGGAGAGGGAAAGGGAGGGGCCCCCCCGGAGAGGGAAAGGGAGGGGCCCCGGCCAGCCGGAGAGTGGAAGGGAGGGCCCTTTCATTAGCTGTATGATGGAGGAAGGGTACTCACAGGGAGTGCAGGATCTTCTCAGGCACAATGCTGTCGGGCCGGACTTCCCGTAGTGTCTTCTCCAGTAGAGGGCAGACACTCAGCACCTTAGTATTGTTCATACAAAATTCCCTGGGGTCCACTATGACCGCGTCTTCTTCCGATGAGGAGTCCGGAGACCTGTGGGAGGAGAAGCAGCCATAAACACTCCACCCTATAATGGGGTGTCACTCCTGTTGAACCAAGCTTGGGGGCATGCGTGGTTTGGGGTGCCCTATAAAAAAATGTGATATTGATTTAACATGTATTTAGAACTACAACCACATGAGCCCCTATTCTGAAGGGAGGCCAAAAGCCACCCCATGACGAGCCGAAGGAGGAATTGGAGAGGGTCTTGTCTCTGCCTGTGGAGGGGTTGTGTGGTGCGACCCAAAGTTGTAAGCTCCTAAGCTCTGCTGGAAGGGGGTGACAGCACCACAGGTACATCTCACCAGCAGTCCTGTGCTCCTGTAGTACAGGTAACAGACCAAGATCTCACCTGTCTCCTGGCAGGAGGGCTCCGACACCCAAATAAGGAACACACGTGTGGTTAAGTGCACAGATGTGTCAGAATGGATGAATCATGGCCCCCCCCAACTGATTAGGATGGAAAACGGCTCACAGAATCTGATTGGTTTGTCCCCGATACCACTTGTTTAGGACCAAGTACAAGTACCGATACTTTTTTTCAAGTACTCGCCGTACCGAGTACCGATACTTTTTTTTAATGTGTAAAAATGATGCAAGTCCGCCCACATATTGCAGCCTTGTATGTCCCCCACATATATTGCAGCAGTATGTCCTCCACATATAACATAAATGGGTCTGGTCCCCCATACCTGATGGGATGGGAAAGCCGAAGGGTGTGACCGGAAATTGGGTAATCCTGGTGCAAACAACGTAAAGAGCAAGGCAACTTCTAATGCCGCGCTGTAATAAGTATAGACAGTGATTGGACGAGATGACGGTCCAATCCCAACAAGAGAGTTGTTGTATAACATGGTAGTGTTGGCAAGTATAAGGAAGGTATAAGTGTATGCTTGAGGGTTTGCCGCTGCGTCATGTACCGGGATTTTCGCGGTATGCGGCGGACAGCGGCGGTGGAGTGAGTGGCGGGAGGGGGGGGAGTAGATTCGGATGGGTCGAGGTCGAACGTATAGATCGGATGGAGAGGGAGGAGACAGGTGACTTGCAGGCAGTAGAGGAGGTCAGGTCGTCACTTACCCGCTCTCCGGGGGTGGGAGTTGCTGCTGCAGGGACATTTGGGGAAATCCGTTGCCTCCATAGCTGTGGTCATTCTCCAGGCTGAGCCGCTGGAGGCGAGCAGAAACCGCATCTTCCGACAGGTAATGCTTCACAGCCGGGCCCCTGCAGAGGAAAAAAACACAACATGGTGAGGGAGGGGGAAGCAGAGGGGACACCTCAATTACCACTGACAAAGGGGGGCCGGATCACACCCCTTAACCGGGAGTGGCCTAATAGGTACAGTACTGTGCTAAAGTTTTGGGCAAGTGTGAAGAAATGCTGCAAAGCTTCAAAAATAAATATTTTCATTGTTCATTTTTATCAATTTACAAAAATGCAAAGCGAGTGAAGAGAAATCCAAAGCCAATCAATATTTGGTGTGACCCCCCCCTGGCCTCAAACGGGCATCAATCCTTTCACTTGCACAAAGTAAGAAAATTGTAGGAGTGAGGCGTATGATAAACCAGTTATACCAAGCAGGTGCTAATGATCATCAATTTCACATGTAGGTGAAAACACAGTCATTAACTTAAACAGAAACAACAGCTGTGTAAGTGGCTTAAAACTGGGTGAGGAACAGCCAAACTCTGCTACTAAGGTGATGTTGGAGAAGACAATTTCATGTTACAGGTCATCCACCATGGCAAGGACTGAGCACAACTACCAGACGGCAGGTAGTTACACTGCATCAGCAAGGTCTTTCCCAGGCAAACATTTCAAAGCAGACTGGGGGTTCAAGACATGTTGAGGAGCACAGACACAGCAGATGGGTACCATTGAGGAGCATAGGTGCAGTGGTCGGGTAACGTTAAGGAGTGCAAATGTATTGGTTGGGTACCATTGAGGAGAGTAGACGCAGTGATCATCCAGCAGATGAAAAACACATCATGCTTCCTTCCCTTCCACATTGTAAGATGTCCAGCACTGCCATCAGCACAGAACTGGTGGAAACCAGTGGGACCCAGGTACACCAATATACTGTCTGGAGGAAACCAGTGCGACCCAGGTACCCCGATCCACTGTCCAGAGAAGTCTGGAGGAAACCAGTGGGACCCAGGTACACCCATATACTGTCTGGAGGAAACCAGTGCGACCCAGGTACACCCATATACTGTCTGGAGGAAACCAGTGCGACCCAGGTACCCCGATCCACTGTCCAGAGAAGTCTGTAGGAAACCAGTGGGACCCAGGTACACCCATATACTGTCTGTAGGAAACCAGTGAGACCCATGTACCGCCCCCCCCATCTACTGTCCGGAGAAGTCTGGTGGAAACCAGTGGGACCCAGGTACCCGATCTACTGTCCAGAGAAGTCTGGAGGAAACTAGTAGGACCCAGGTACCCGATCTACTGTCCAGAGAAGTCTGGAGGAAACTAGTAGGACCCAGGTACCCCGATCTACTGTCTGGAGAAAACCAGTGGGACCCAGGTACACCCATCTACTGTCTGGAGAAAACCAGTGGGACCCAGGTACACCCATCTACTGTCTGGAGAAAACCAGTGGGACCCAGGTACACCCATCTACTGTCTGGAGAAAACCAGTGGGACCCAGGTACACCCATCTACTGTCTGGAGAAAACCAGTGGGACCCAGGTACACCCATCTACTGTCTGGAGAAGTCTGGAGAAAACCAGTGGGACCCAGGTACACCCATCTACTGTCTGGAGAAGTCTGGAGAAAACCAGTGGGACCCAGGTACACCCATATACTGTCTGGAGGAAACCAGTGGGACCCAGGTAACCCCATCTACTGTGCGGAGAAGTCTGGTGGAAACCAGTGGCACCCAGGAACCCCATCTACTGTCGGAGAAGTCTGGCCAGATGTGGTCATCACTGCCGCCAAAAAGCCTTGGACCTGGAGACAAGGCTTAGCAACTCAACTATGAAGGAAAACATAGTAAAAAAAAAAAAGGCAGCTGGTTTTCTGGACTGAGGAGTCACAATGTGAAATATCTGGCTGTAGCTGGAGGCAGTTTGTTGGGGGGGGGGGGCTGGAGAGTGGTACAATAAGTGTCTGCATCCAACTGTGAAGCATGGTGGAGGTCCCTTGCCAGTCTTGGGGCTGTATTTCAAGAAATGGAGTTTGCGATATGCTCAGGATTTATGGTGTCCTCAATGCTGAGATCTCAGGGCAGATACTTCTCCATCACCCCATTCCATCACAGAGTCCTGTGATTGGCCCCAGATATATTCTGCAGCAGGACAACCCCCCCAAACATCCAGCCAACGTCATTGAGAACTACCTTCAGTGTAAAGAAGAAGAAAGTCTTGGAAATTATAGTTTAGCCTCCAAAATGTACAAAGAACAACCTACCTGCTGAGTTCCTTCAGCAACTGTGTGCAAGTCTACCTAGCAAGAGGCAACATGGGGGGGGGGGGGGGGGGGTCACCCCAAACATTGGTTGGATTTGGAGATCTCTTCATTTACTTTATTTTTGTTCATAGGGCTGGGGAAAAAAAAAAAAAAAAACGATTTGAATCTTGAATTGAGTTGGGAGGTCAATTCAATCCAGATTTTTTTTTCCATAGGACTGGCACTCCTCGGACTAGGCCTGAAGCCGCAGCCTCGCCTAAAAAAATCCTGCCCGCAGCTTGCCGCGATCCTGGGAAAAGGCCGCAAGGCCGGACGCCGCAGACTGGGCCTGAAGCCGCAGCCTCGCCTAAAAAAATCCTGCCCGCAGCTCGCCGCGATGCTGGGAAAAGGCCGCAAGGCCGGACGCCGCAGACTGGGCCTGAAGCCGCAGCCTCGCCTAAAAAAATCCTGCCCGCAGCTTGCCGCGATCCTGGGAAAAGGCCGCAAGGCCGGACGCCGCAGACTGGGCCTGAAGCCGCAGCCTCGCCTAAAAAAATCCTGCCCGCAGCTCGCCGCGATGCTGGGAAAAGGCCGCAAGGCCGGACGCCGCAGACTAGGCCTGAAGCCGCAGCCTCGCCTAAAAAAATCCTGCCCGCAGCTCGCCGCGATCCTGGGAAAAGGCCGCAAGGCCGGACGCCGCAGACTAGGCCTGAAGCCGCAGCCTCGCCTAAAAAAATCCTGCCCGCAGCTCGCCGCGATCCTGGGAAAAGGCCGCAAGGCCGGACGCCGCAGACTAGGCCCGAAGCCGCGGCCTCGCCAAAAGAAAAAAATCCTACCCGCAGCTCGCCGCGATCCTGGGAAAAAGCTGCGAGGCTGGACGTCTATTTGTTTCTGAATCATTCTTCATTTTCCGCATCACACCTGCCTAAGACTTTTGCACAGCACCGAATACACATTTACACAGGAGGGAGGTGTTCTGTATACATACCTGCAGCTAAGTGCAGGATAAGTCAGAGGGAGACGGGGGTGTAAATATTGAACATGACTAATGTATGAATGTCAGGTGACCCGCCTGATGTTTGAGGTGACTCCTCTCCAGCACCCCCAGGGGAACATTGTGGTATTGCTGTGTTAGGTTATGTAGATCTTCAGGAGACTGAGCCCGGGGCAGAACCTGAACATTCATCGTGACTCGCTGTGTCCGATCCATTTCTATTATATAGAACCATAACCCAATCAGGTATAAGAGCCCACATCTACACCACACAGTCCTGACCAGAACATCAACCGCACACTGGACTGTCCATGGTGACACCATACCTCTCCAGGAGGAAGGAGACCCCATCACACTGGACTGTCCATGGTGACACACACCTCTCCAGGAGGAAGGAGACCCCATCACACTGGACTGTCCATGGTGACACCATACCTCTCCAGGAGGAAGGAGACCCCATCACACTGGACTGTCCATGGTGACACCATACCTCTCCAGAGGAAGGAGACCCCATCACACTGGACTGTCCATGGTGACACATACCTCTCCAGGAGGAAGGAGACCCCATCACACTGAACTGTCCATGGTGACACACACCTGTCCAGGGGAAGGAGACCCCATCACACTGAACTGACCATGGAGACCCCATCACAATCCAATCACAGCTCAGTATACACAGTTCAGCCGACCTCCTGTCCTTATAGCACTGGAGTGTGCTGGGGGGGGGGGGGGAGCAAGTCTGGGGGCTTGTTGGGGGTCCTTACAACATGAGCTGTATTTTTAAAGTAGCACTCCACCCAAAACAGATATTTTAGTAGTACGGAGGTGCTTGAGAGTGAAACCACCAATGGTTTGTTCCTTTAAGTGGGGAGATCCCAGGTCTGCTGCAGCCACTAGGGGGGCTCCTGCCCCACATGATGACATTTATATCATACTGAAGAGGTGAGAACACCTCCAAACGTGCCAGTACAGAGACAAGAACTACAGCGGGGGTGGGGCCTCCATACTGAAGTCCACTTAACCCCTCCCCCCAGACAGCAAGACAATTTTAGGGAGATGAAGGAAAGCTTACGGTAAAAAAGAGCTCAACCCTAAACAGAAAATATAAATCCAGGAACCGCCAAGTCCCCCCAACTTACTCGTCCTCCTCATGAATGTGCCGCTTGGTGCAGGACGGGTCCGGCCGGCTATGCGGGAGACACCTGTATGGGGGGGGGGGGGGAAACAGACACGTCAGGACGAAGACCCCCTCCTCCACTGCATATGCAACTCAGGGTGGAGACAGATCCCCCACTGAAGGCCCTCCTCCTTACCTTCTCACCTGTCCTCCTCCCAATTACACCTGTCTATTTAGAATTCCCCTCCCCCTCTCACCTGTCCAGTGGTCCTCCTCCCCCCCCTCACCTGTCCAGTGGTCCTCCTCCCCCCCTCACCTGTCCAGTGGTCCTCCTCCCCCCTCCTCTCCTCCTCCCCTCCCTCCCCCCAGTGGTCCTCCTCCCCCCCTCCTGTCCAGTGGTCCTCCTCCCCCCCCTCAGTGGTCCTCCTCCCCCCCTCCTGTCCAGCGGCCTCCTCCCCCCCCCCCCTCCACCTGTCCAGCGGTCCTCCTCCCCCCCCCCTCACCTGTCCTCCTCCCCTCCAGTCCAGCGGTCCTCCTCTTCCCCCCCCCTCTCACCTGTCCAGCCGTCCTCCTCTTCCTCCCCCCTCTCGCCTGCCGTCCTCCTCTTCCTCCCCCCTCTCGCCTGTCCAGCCGTCCTCCTCTTCCTCCCCCCTCTCGCCTGTCCAGCCGTCCTCCTCTTCCTCCCCCCTCTCGCCTGCCGTCCTCCTCTTCCTCCCCCCTCTCGCCTGTCCTCCCCTCTTCCTCCCCCGTCCTCCTCTTCCTCCCCCCTCTCGCCTGTCCAGCCGTCCTCCTCTTCCTCCCCCCTCTCGCCTGTCCAGCCGTCCTCCTCTTCCTCCCCCCTCTCGCCTGTCCAGCCGTCCTCCTCTCCTCCTCCTCTTCCTCCCCCCTCTCGCCTGTCCAGCCGTCCTCCTCTTCCTCCCCCCTCTCGCCTGTCCAGCCGTCCTCCTCTTCCTCCCCCCCTCGCCTGTCCAGCCGTCCCCTTCCTCCCCCCACTCGCCTGTCCAGCCGTCCTCCTCTTCCTCCCCCCTCTCGCCTGTCCAGCCGTCCTCCTCTTCCTCCCCCCTCTCGCCTGTCCAGCCGTCCTCCTCTTCCTCCCCCCTCTCGCCGTCCTCCTCTTCCTCCCCCCTCTCGCCTGTCCAGCCGTCCTCCTCTTCCTCCCCCCTCTCGCCTGTCCAGCCGTCCTCCTCTTCCTCCCCCCTCTCGCCTGTCCAGCCGTCCTCCTCTTCCTCCCCCCTCTCGCCTGTCCAGCCGTCCTCCTCCTTCCTCCCCCCCCCTCTCCTCCTCTTCCTCCCCCCTCTCGCCTGTCCAGCCGTCCTCCTCTTCCTCCCCCCTCTCGCCTGTCCAGCCGTCCTCCTCCTCCCCCCTCTCGCCTGTCCAGCCGTCCTCCTCTTCCTCCCCCCTCTCGCCTGTCCAGCCGTCCTCCTCTTCCTCCCCGCCTGTCCAGCCGTCCTCCTCTTCCTCCCCCCTCTCGCCTGTCCAGCCGTCCTCCTCTTCCTCTCTCGCCTGTCCGTCCTCCTCTTCCTCCCCCCTCTCGCCTGTCCAGCCGTCCTCCTCTTCCTCCCCCTCTCGCCTGTCCAGCCGTCCTCCTCTTCCTCCCCCCTCTCTCCTGTCCAGCCGTCCTCCTCTTCCTCCCCCCTCTCCTCAGCCGTCCTCCTCTTCCTCCCCCCTCTCGCCTGTCCAGCCGTCCTCCTCTTCCTCCCCCCTCTCGCCTCCAGCCGTCCTCCTCCTTCCTCCCCTCTCTCGCCTGCCGTCCTCCTCCAGCCGTCCTCCTCTTCCTCCCCCCTCTCGCCTGTCCAGCCGTCCTCCTCTTCCTCCCCCCTCTCGCCTGTCCAGCCGTCCTCCTCTTCCTCCCCCCTCTCGCCTGTCCAGCCGTCTCCCCCCTCCTGGTCCTCCTCCCCCCCTTTCTCCCCCCCTCTCGCCTGTCCAGCCGTCCTCCTCTTCCTCCCCCCTCTCGCCTGTCCAGCCGTCCTCCTCTTCCTCCCCCCTCTCGCCTGTCCAGCCGTCCTCCTCTTCCTCCCCCCTCTCGCCTGTCCAGCCGTCCTCCTCCAATGGTCCTCCTCCCCCCTCTCACCTGTCCAATGGTCCTCCTCCCCCCTCTCACCTGTCCAATGGTCCTCCTCCCCCTCTCACCTGTCCAATGGTCCTCCTCCCCCCCTCTCACCTGTCCAATGGTCCTCCTCCCCCCCTCTCACCTGTCCAATGGTCCTCCTCCCCCCCTCTCACCTGTCCAATGGTCCTCCTCCCCCCCTCTCACCTGTCCAATGGTCCTCCTCCCCCCCCTCTCACCTGTCCAATGGTCCTCCTCCCCCCCTCTCACCTGTCCAATGGTCCTCCTCCCCCCCTCTCACCTGTCCAATGGTCCTCCTCCCCCCCTCTCACCTGTCCAATGGTCCTCCTCCCCCCCTCTCACCTGTCCAATGGTCCTCCTCCCCCCCTCTCACCTGTCCAATGGTCCTCCTCCCCCCTCTCACCTGTCCAATGGTCCTCCTCCCCCCCTCTCACCTGTCCAATGGTCCTCCTCCCCCCCTCTCACCTGTCCAATGGTCCTCCTCCCCCCTCTCACCTGTCCAATGGTCCTCCTCCCCCCTCTCACCTGTCCTCCTCCCCCCCTCTCACCTGTCCAATGGTCCTCCTCCCCCCTCTCACCTGTCCAATGGTCCTCCTCCCCCCCTCTCACCTGTCCAATGGTCCTCCTCCCCCCCCTCTCACCTGTCCAATGGTCCTCCTCCCCCCCTCTCACCTGTCCAATGGTCCTCCTCCCCCCTCTCACCTGTCCAATGGTCCTCCTCCCCCCCTCTCACCTGTCCAATGGTCCTCCTCCCCCCCTCTCACCTGTCCAGTGGTCCTCGTCCCCCCCTCTCACCTGTCCAGTGGTCCTCGCTCCCCCCCTCTCACCTGTCCAGTGGTCCTCTCCCCCCCTCTCACCTGTCCAGTGGTCCTCGTCCCCCCCTCTCACCTGTCCAGTGGTCCTCCTCCCCTCTCACCTGTCCAGTGGCCCTCCTCCCCCCCCCTCTCACCTGTCCAATGGTCCTCCTCCCCCCTCTCACCTGTCCAATGGTCCCCCCCTCTCCTCCTCCCCCCCCTCTCACCTGCCCTCCTCCCCCCTCCAGTCCAATGGTCCTCCTCCCCCCTCTCACCTGTCCTCCTCCCCCCCCTCCAATGGTCCTCCTCCCCCCTCTCACCTGTCCAATGGTCCTCCTCCCCCCTCTCACCTGTCCAATGGTCCTCCTCCCCCCTCTCCTCCTCCCCCCCCCCTCTCACCTGTCCAATGGTCCTCCTCCCCCCTCTCACCTGTCCAATGGTCCTCCTCCCCCCCTCTCACCTGTCCAATGGTCCTCCTCCCCCCCTCTCACCTGTCCAATGGTCCTCCTCCCCCCCTCTCACCTGTCCAATGGTCCTCCTCCCCCCCTCTCACCTGTCCAATGGTCCTCCTCCCCCCCTCTCACCTGTCCAATGGTCCTCGTCCCCCCCTCTCACCTGTCCAGTGGTCCTCCTCCCCCCTCTCACCTGTCCAGTGGTCCTCCTCCCCCCCTCTCACCTGTCCAGTGGTCCTCCTCCCCCCTCTCTCACCTGTCCAATGGTCCTCCTCCCCCCTCTCACCTGTCCAATGGTCCTCCTCCCCCCCTCTCACCTGTCCAGTGGTCCTCCTCACCTGTCCGGTGGTCCTTCTCCCCCCACTTCACCTGTCCAATCCTCCTCTTCCCCCCTGTCCATGGTCCTTCTCCTCCCACCTGTCCGGTGGTCTTCCTCCCCCCCTCTCACCTGTCCGGTGGTCCGGTCCTCCTCCTCCCCCGGCTCCCCGGTACTCTCATCCCGCACAGGCCTGGCTATCACTGCGCATGCGCCGCGGTATGAAGAAAACTCTTTATTACACCGCCCAGTGGCGAGCATTCAAACTGCCAATCTTTATCAACAACCCCCGGGATGAACAGAGTACAGCCGGTATATAGCCAGAACGGTGTTCTATTATCTGCCCGGGTGTGTATATGGACACCTGCGGGCGATTCGCCGTCCGGAGATCTATACCGGTATATAAGAACAGATCACAGTTTACCGTAAAACTACACAAGACGGAAATCCAACCAATAAAATGGCGGCCCAATCCTGGGGAGGCGACACCTGTGTAGACCGGAAGTGGGCGGCGATCATGTGCTTCTCATCTACACACCGCCTCAGGTGTTGTCTGGTTTTAGAAAGTCAGATGGCTGACACGCCCACAAATACTTCCCAACCAATCAGCGGCGCCTGTCAGATGAGTCACATGACAGCAGCAACCAGATTCACGGCAGAGCTGAGAGCAGCTGGAGGTAAGTGAGGGGCCACGGCGAGAGCCAAGGGCCACACCGAACAGTGACACAGCAAGAGCCACACTGAGAGCCAGGGGCCCCACTGAGCGGTGACACAGTGAGAACCAGGGGCCCCACTGAGCGGTGACACCAGGGGCCCCACTGAGAGCCAGGTGCAACACAGATCAGTACTACAACCAGGGGCCACACTGAGCAGTACTACAACCAGGGGCCAGTACTACAGCCAGGGGCCACACTGACAGCCAGGGGCCAGTACTACAACCTGGGGCCACACTGACAGCCAGGGGCCAGTACTACAACCTGGGGCCACACTGACAGCCCACAATCAAGGGCCACACTGACTAGTGACATAACCAGGGGCCACACTGACTAGTGACATAATCTGGTTGGGCTTGGTGGTTGTGGATGACTCTGGTTGGGGGCTCGGTGGTTGTGGATGACTCTGGTTGGGGGCTCGGTGGTTGTGGATGACTCTGGTTGGGGGCTCGGTGGTTGTGGATGACTCTGGTTGGGCTCGGTGGTTGTGGATGACTCTGGTTGGGGGCTCGGTGGTTGTGGATGACTCTGGTTGGGGGCTCGGTGGTTGTGGATGACTCTGGTTGGGGGCTCGGTGGTTGTGGATGACTCTGGTTGGGGGCTCGGTGGTTGTGGATGACTCTGGTTGGGGGCTCGGTGGTTGTGGATGACTCTGGTTGGGGGCTCGGTGGTTGTGGATGACTCTGGTTGGGGGCTCGGTGGTTGTGGATGACTCTGGTTGGGGGCTCGGTGGTTGTGGATGACTCTGGTTGGGGGCTCGGTGGTTGTGGATGACTCTGGTTGGGGGCTCGGTGGTTGTGGATGACTCTGGTTAGGGGCTCGGTGGTTGTGGATGACTCTGGTATGACTCTGGTTGGGGGCTCGGTGGTTGTGGATGACTCTGGTTGGGCTCGGTGGTTGTGGATGACTCTGGTTGGGCTCGGCGGTTGTGGATGACTCTGGTTGGGCTTGGCGGTTGTGGATGACTCTGGTTGGGCTTGGCGGTTGTGGATGACTCTGGTTGGGCTTGGCGGTTGTGGATGACTCTGGTTGGGCTGGGCGGTTGTGGATGACTCTGGTTGGGGGCTCTGGTTGGGCTTGGCGGTTGTGGATGACTCTGGTTGGGGGCTCGGTGGTTGTGGATGACTCTGGTTGGGCTCGGTGGTTGTGGACTCTGGTTGGGCTCGGTGGTTGTGACTCTGGTTGGGGGCTCGGTGGTTGTGGATGACTCTGGTTGGGGGCTCTGGTATGACTCTGGTTGGGGGCTCGGTGGTTGTGGATGACTCTGGTTGGGCTCGGTGGTTGTGGATGACTCTGGTTGGGCTCGGTGGTTGTGGATGACTCTGGTTGGGGGCTCGGTGGTTGTGGATGACTCTGGTTGGGGGCTCGGTGGTTGTGGATGACTCTGGTTGGGGGCTCGGTGGTTGTGGATGACTCTGGTTGGGGGCTCGGTGGTTGTGGATGACTCTGGTTGGGGGCTCGGTGGTTGTGGATGACTCTGGTTGGGGGCTCGGTGGTTGTGGATGACTCTGGTTGGGGGCTCGGTGGTTGTGGATGACTCTGGTTGGGGGCTCGGTGGTTGTGGATGACTCTGGTTGGGGGCTCGGTGGTTGTGGATGACTCTGGTTGGGGGCTCGGTGGTTGTGGATGACTCTGGTTGGGGGCTCGGTGGTTGTGGATGACTCTGGTTGGGGGCTCGGTGGTTGTGGATGACTCTGGTTGGGGGCTCGGTGGTTGTGGATGACTCTGGTTGGGGGCTCGGTGGTTGTGGATGACTCTGGTTGGGGGCTCAGTGGTTGTGGATGACTCTGGTTGGGGGCTCGGTTGTGGATGACTGGGCGGCTGGTGGATGACTCTGGTTGGGCTCGGTGGTTGTGGATGACTCTGGTTGGGCTCGGTGGTTGTGGATGACTCTGGTTGGGCTCGGTGGTTGTGGATGACTCTGGTTGGGCTCGGCGGTTGTGGATGACTCTGGTTGGGCTTGGCGGTTGTGGATGACTCTGGTTGGGCTGGCGGTTGTGGATGACTCTGGTTGGGCTCTGGTTGGGCTTGGCGGTTGTGGATGACTCTGGTTGGGGGCTCAGTGGTTGTGGATGACTCTGGTTGGGGGCTCGGTGGTTGTGGATGACTCTGGTTGGGGGCTCGGTGGTTGTGGATGACTCTGGTTGGGGGCTCGGTGGTTGTGGATGACTCTGGTTGGGGGCTCGGTGGTTGTGGATGACTCTGGTTGGGGGCTCAGTGGTTGTGGATGACTCTGGTTGGGGGCTCGGTGGTTGTGGATGACTCTGGTATGACTCTGGTTGGGGGCTCGGTGGTTGTGGATGACTCTGGTTGGGGGCTCGGTGGTTGTGGATGACTCTGGTTGGGGGCTCGGTGGTTGTGGATGACTCTGGTTGGGGGCTCGGTGGTTGTGGATGACTCTGGTTGGGGGCTCGGTGGTTGTGGATGACTCTGGTATGACTCTGGTTGGGGGCTCGGTGGTTGTGGATGACTCTGGTTGGGCTCGGTGGTTGTGGATGACTCTGGTTGGGCTCGGCGGTTGTGGATGACTCTGGTTGGGCTTGGCGGTTGTGGATGACTCTGGTTGGGCTTGGCGGTTGTGGATGACTCTGGTTGGGCTTGGCGGTTGTGGATGACTCTGGTTGGGCTTGGCGGTTGTGGATGACTCTGGTTGGGCTGGGCGGTTGTGGATGACTCTGGTTGGGCTTGGCGGTTGTGGATGACTCTGGTTGGGGGCTCAGTGGTTGTGGATGACTCTGGTTGGGGGCTCGGTGGTTGTGGATGACTCTGGTTGGGGGCTCGGTGGTTGTGGATGACTCTGGTTGGGGGCTCGGTGGTTGTGGGCTCGGTGGTTGTGGATGACTCTGGTTGGGGGCTCGGTGGTTGTGGATGACTCTGGTTGGGGGCTCTGGTATGACTCTGGTTGGGGGCTCGGTGGTTGTGGATGACTCTGGTTGGGGGCTCGGTGGTTGTGGATGACTCTGGTTGGGCTCGGTGGTTGTGGATGACTCTGGTTGGGGGCTCGGTGGTTGTGGATGACTCTGGTTGGGGGCTCGGTGGTTGTGGATGACTCTGGTTGGGGGCTCGGTGGTTGTGGATGACTCTGGTTGGGGGCTCGGTGGTTGTGGATGACTCTGGTTGGGGGCTCGGTGGTTGTGGATGACTCTGGTTGGGGGCTCGGTGGTTGTGGATGACTCTGGTTGGGGGCTCGGTGGTTGTGGATGACTCTGGTTGGGGGCTCGGTGGTTGTGGATGACTCTGGTTGGGGGCTCGGTGGTTGTGGATGACTCTGGTATGACTCTGGTTGGGGGCTCGGTGGTTGTGGATGACTCTGGTTGGGCTCGGTGGTTGTGGATGACTCTGGTTGGGCTCGGCGGTTGTGGATGACTCTGGTTGGGCTTGGCGGTTGTGGATGACTCTGGTTGGGCTTGGCGGTTGTGGATGACTCTGGTTGGGCTTGGCGGTTGTGGATGACTCTGGTTGGGCTGGGCGGTTGTGGATGACTCTGGTTGGGCTTGGCGGTTGTGGATGACTCTGGTTGGGGGCTCAGTGGTTGTGGATGACTCTGGTTGGGGGCTCGGTGGTTGTGGATGACTCTGGTTGGGGGCTCGGTGGTTGTGGATGACTCTGGTTGGGGGCTCGGTGGTTGTGGATGACTCTGGTTGGGGGCTCAGTGGTTGTGGATGACTCTGGTTGGGGGCTCGGTGGTTGTGGATGACTCTGGTATGACTCTGGTTGGGGGCTCGGTGGTTGTGGATGACTCTGGTTGGGCTTGGCGGTTGTGGATGACTCTGGTTGGGCTTGGCGGTTGTGGATGACTCTGGTTGGGCTTGGCGGTTGTGGATGACTCTGGTTGGGCTTGGCGGTTGTGGATGACTCTGGTTGGGGGCTCGGTGGTTGTGGATGACTCTGGTTGGGCTTGGCGGTTGTGGATGACTCTGGTTGGGGGCTCTGGTTGGGCTTGGCGGTGGTTGTGGATGACTCTGGTTGGGGGCTCGGTGGTTGTGGATGACTCTGGTTGGGGGCTGGTGGGGGTGGGGTCGGTGGTTGTGGATGACTCTGGTTGGGGGCTCGGTGGTTGTGGATGACTCTGGTTGGGGGCTCGGTGGTTGTGGATGACTCTGGTTGGGGGCTCGGTGGTTGTGGATGACTCTGGTTGGGGGCTCGGTGGTTGTGGATGACTCTGGTTGGGGCTCGGTGGTTGTGGATGACTCTGGTTGGGGGCTCGGTGGTTGTGGATGACTCTGGTTGGGGGCTCGGTGGTTGTGGATGACTCTGGTTGGGGGCTCGGTGGTTGTGGATGACTCTGGTTGGGGGCTCGGTGGTTGTGGATGACTCTGGTTGGGGGCTCGGTGGTTGTGGATGACTCTGGTTGGGGGCTCGGTGGTTGTGGATGACTCTGGTTGAGCTCGGCGGTTGTGGATGACTCTGGTTGGGGGCTCGGTGGTTGTGGATGACTCTGGTTGAGCTCGGCGGTTGTGGATGACTCTGGTTGAGCTTGGCGGTTGTGGATGACTCTGGTTGAGCTCGGCGGTTGTGGATGACTCTGGTTGAGCTCGGCGGTTGTGGATGACTCTGGTTGAGCTCGGCGGTTGTGGATGACTCTGGTTGAGCTCGGCGGTTGTGGATGACTCTGGTTGAGCTCGGCGGTTGTGGATGACTCTGGTTGAGCTCGGCGGTTGTGGATGACTCTGGTTGAGCTCGGCGGTTGTGGATGACTCTGGTTGAGCTCGGCGGTTGTGGATGACTCTGGTTGGGGGCTCGGTGGTTGTGGATGTGGCTGACGTGTTGGGTGGGTGTGGCTGGCGTATTGGTTGGGTAGGCGTGGTTGGCCGATGTGGCTGGCGTATTGGTTAGTTGGACGTGGCTGGCGTGTTGGTTGGGCGTGGCTGGCGTATTGGTTGGTTGGGCGTGGCTGGCGTATTGGTTGGTTGGGCGTGGCTGGCGTATTGGTTGGTTGGGCGTGGCTGGCGTATTGGGTGGTTGGGCGTATTGGTTGGTTGGGCGTGTCTGGCGTATTGGTTGGTTGGGCGTGTCTGGCGTATTTATTGGGTGGATGTGGCTGACGTGTTGGATGGGTGTGGCTGGCGTGTTGGGTGGGCGTGGTTGGCTGACGTGGCTGGCGTATTGGTTGGTTGGGCGTGTCTGGCGTATTGGTTGGGTAGACGTGGCTGGCGTATTGGTTGGTTGGGCGTGGCTGGCGTATTGGTTGGGTGGGCGTGTCTGTCGCTTTGGGTGGGCGTGGCTGGTGTATTGGTTGGTTAGGCGTGTCTGGCGTATTGGTTGGGTGGACGTGGCTGGCGTATTGGTTGGTTGGGCATGGCTGGCGTATTGGTTGGGTGGACGTGGCTGGCGTGTTGGGTTGGCGTGGCTGGTGTATTGGTTGGTTGAGCGTGTCTGACGTAATGGTTGGGTGGGCGTGGTTGGCCGACGTGGCTGGCGTATTGGTTGGTTGGGCGTGTCTGGCGTATTGATTGGGTGGATGTGGCTGACGTGTTGGATGGGTGTGGCTGGCGTATTGGTTGGGTGGGTGTGGTTGGCCGACGTGGCTGGCGTATTGGTTGGACGTGGCTGGCGTATTGGTTGGGCGTGGCTGGCGTATTGGTTGGTTGGGCGTGGCTGGCGTATTGGTTGGTTGGGCGTGGCTGGCGTATTGGTTGGGCGTGGCTGGCGTATTGGTTGGTTGGGCGTGGCTGGCGTATTGGTTGGTTGGGCGTGGCTGGCGTATTGGTTGGTTGGTTGGACGTGGCTGGCGTATTGGTTGGTTGGACGTGGCTGGCGTATTGGTTGGTTGGACGTGGCTGGCGTATTGGTTGGTTGGACGTGGCTGGCGTATTGGTTGGTTGGACGTGGCTGGCGTATTGGTTGGTTGGACGTGGCTGGCGTATTGGTTGGTTGGACGTGGCTGGCGTATTGGTTGGTTGGACGTGGCTGGCGTATTGGTTGGTTGGACGTGGCTGGCGTATTGGTTGGGTGGACGTGGCTGGCGTATTGGTTGGTTGGGCATGTCTGGCGTATTGGTTGGGTGGACGTGGCTGGCGGAGTGGTGGGTGGGCGTGTCTGGCGTGTTGGGTGGGCGTGTCTGGTGTATTGGTTGGTTGGGCGTGTCTGGTGTATTGGTTGGTTGGGCGTGTCTGGTGTATTGGTTGGTTGGGCGTGTCTGGCGTATTGGTTGGTTGGGCGTGTCTGGCGTATTGGTTGGTTGGGCGTGTCTGGCGTATTGGTTGGGTGGACGTGTCTGGCGTATTGGTTGGTTGGGCGTGTCTGGCGTATTGGTTGGGTGGACGTGGCTGGCGTGTTGGGTGGGCGTGGCTGGTGTGTTGGTTGGGCGTGGCTGGCGTATTGATTGGGTGGATGTGGCTGACGTGTTGGGTGGGTGTGGCTGGCGTATTGGTTGGGTGGGCGTGGTTGGCCGACGTGGCTGGCGTATTGGTTAGTTGGACGTGGCTGGCGTATGATGGGGCCGTTGGGTCGGAGTGATGGGGCCGTTGGGTCGGAGTGATGGGGCCGTTGGGTCGGAGTGATGGGGCCATTGGGTCATAGATTTCTTGAGGGATATTGTTGATAAATATTACTGTCCTATTGAAGTAATCCAGACCACATCCTCCGTGTCTATTAGGTGGCGATTCATCCCTGGAGAATGATCTGTCCTAGTCAGTGGGTAAGAGGCTTGCTCCTAGTCCACGCCTGAACCCCTCTATCAGGTGGGAGGATGTAGCTGGTAAATGAGTGGGTGTACATGTGTAGCGTGTCTGGCGTGTGTTGGCGGGAGGACGTGTCTGGCGTGTGTTGGCGGGAGGACGTGTGTGTCGTGTTGGCGGGAGGACGTGTGTGTGTCGTGTTGGCGGGAGGACGTGTGTGTCGTGTTGGCGGGAGGACGTGTGTGTGTCGTGTTGGCGGGAGGACGTGTGTGTGTCGTGTTGGCGGGAGGACGTGTGTGTGTCGTGTTGGCGGGAGGACGTGTGTGTGTCGTGTTGGCGGGAGGACGTGTGTGTGTCGTGTTGGCGGGAGGACGTGTGTGTTTCGTGTTGGCGGGAGGACGTGTGTGTCGTGTTGGCGGGAGGACGTGTGTGTCGTGTGTGGCGGGAGGACGTGTGTTGGCGGGAGGACGTGTGTGTCGTGTTGGCGGGAGGACGTGTGTGTCGTGTTGGCGGGAGGACGTGTGTTGGCGGGAGGACGTGTGTTGGCGGGAGGACGTGTGTTGGCGGGAGGACGTGTGTTGGCGGGAGGACGTGTGTTGGCGGGAGGACGTGGACGTGTGTTGGCGGGAGGACGTGTGTTGGCGGGAGGACGTGTGTTGGCGGGAGGACGTGTGTTGGCGGGAGGACGTGTGTGTCGTGTGTGGCGGGAGGACGTGTGTGGCGGGAGGACGTGTGTTGGCGGGAGGACGTGTGTGTCGTGTGTGGCGGGAGGACATGTGTTGGCGGGAGGACGTGTGTGTCGTGTTGGCGGGAGGACGTGTGTGTCGTGTTGGCGGGAGGACGTGTGTGTCGTGTGTTGGCGGGAGGACGTGTGTGTCGTGTGTTGGCGGGAGGACATGTGTGTCGTGTGTTGGCGGGAGGACGTGTGTGTCGTGTGTCGTGTGTTGGCGGGAGGACGTGTGTGTGTGTGGCGGGAGGACGTGTGTGTCGTGTGTTGGGGAGGACGTGTGTGTCGTGTGTTGGCGGGAGGACACGTGTGTGTGTCGTGTGTTGGCGGGAGGACGTGTGTGTCGTGTTGGCGGGAGGACGATGTGTGTGTCGTGTTGGCGGGAGGACGTGTGTGTCGTGTGTTGGCGGGAGGACGTGTGTTGGCGGGAGGTCGTGTGTTGGCGGGAGGACGTGTGTGTCGTGTGTTGGCGGGAGGACGTGTGTGTCGTGTGTTGGCGGGAGGACGTGTGTGTCGTGTTGGCGGGAGGACGTGTGTGTCGTGTGTTGGCGGGAGGACATGTGTGTCGTGTGTTGGCGGGAGGACGTGTGTGTCGTGTGTTGGCGGGAGGACGTGTGTGTCGTGTGTTGGCGGGAGGACGTGTGTGGCGGGAGGACGTGTGTGTCGTGTGTTGGCGGGAGGACGTGTGTGTCGTGTTGGCGGGAGGACGTGTGTGTCGTGTTGGCGGGAGGACGTGTGTGTCGTGTTGGCGGGAGGACGTGTGTGTCGTGTGTTGGCGGGAGGACGTGTGTGTCGTGTGTTGGCGGGAGGACATGTGTGTCGTGTGTTGGCGGGAGGACGTGTGTGTCGTGTGTTGGCGGGAGGACGTGTCTGGCGTGTGTTGGCGGGAGGACATGTGTGTCGTGTGTTGGCGGGAGGACGTGTGTGGCGGGAGGACGTGTGTGTCGTGTTGGCGGGAGGACGTGTGTGTCGTGTGTTGGCGGGAGGACGTGTGTGTCGTGTGTTGGCGGGAGGACGTGTGTGTGTCGTGTGTTGGCGGGAGGACGTGTGTGTCGTGTGTTGGCGGGAGGACGTGTGTGTCGTGTGTTGGCGGGAGGACGTGTGTGGCGGGAGGACGTGTGTGGCGGGAGGACGTGTGTGTCGTGTTGGCGGGAGGACGTGTGTGTCGTGTTGGCGGGAGGACGTGTGTGTCGTGTTGGCGGGAGGACGTGTGTGTCGTGTGTTGGCGGGAGGACGTGTGTGTCGTGTGTTGGCGGGAGGACGTGTGTGTCGTGTGTTGGCGGGAGGACGTGTGTGTCGTGTGTTGGCGGGAGGACGTGTGTGTCGTGTGTTGGCGGGAGGACGTGTGTGTCGTGTGTTGGCGGGAGGACGTGTGTGGCGGGAGGACGTGTGTGGCGGGAGGACGTGTGTGTCGTGTTGGCGGGAGGACGTGTGTGTCGTGTGTCGTGTGTTGGCGGGAGGACGTGTGTGGCGGGAGGACGTGTGTGTCGTGTTGGCGGGAGGACGTGTGTTGGCGGGAGGACGTGTGTTGGCGGGAGGACGTGTGTTGGCGGGAGGACGTGTGTTGGCGGGAGGACGTGGACGTGTGTTGGCGGGAGGACGTGTGTTGGCGGGAGGACGTGTGTTGGCGGGAGGACGTGTGTGTCGTGTGTTGGCGGGAGGACGTGTGTGTCGTGTGTTGGCGGGAGGACGTGTGTGTCGTGTGTTGGCGGGAGGACGTGTGTGTCGTGTGTTGGCGGGAGGACGTGTGTGGCGGGAGGACGTGTGTGGCGGGAGGACGTGTGTGTCGTGTTGGCGGGAGGACGTGTGTGTCGTGTTGGCGGGAGGACGTGTGTGTCGTGTTGGCGGGAGGACGTGTGTGTCGTGTTGGCGGGAGGACGTGTGTGTCGTGTGTTGGCGGGAGGACGTGTGTGTCGTGTGTTGGCGGGAGGACGTGTGTGTCGTGTGTTGGCGGGAGGACGTGTGTGTCGTGTGTTGGCGGGAGGACGTGTCTGGCGTGTGTTGGCGGGAGGACGTGTCTGGCGTGTGTTGGCGGGAGGACGTGTCTGGCGTGTGTTGGCGGGAGGACGTGTCTGGCGTGTGTTGGCGGGGAGGACGTGTGTGGCGGGAGGACGTGTGTGTCGTGTTGGCGGGAGGACGTGTGTGTCGTGTGTTGGCGGGAGGACGTGTCTGGCGTGTGTTGGCGGGAGGACGTGTGTGGCGGGAGGACGTGTGTGTCGTGTTGGCGGGAGGACGTGTGTGTCGTGTGTTGGCGGGAGGACGTGTGTGTCGTGTGTTGGCGGGAGGACGTGTCTGGCGTGTGTTGGCGGGAGGACGTGTCTGGCGTGTGTTGGCGGGAGGACGTGTCTGGCGTGTGTTGGCGGGAGGACGTGTGTGGCGGGAGGACGTGTGTGTCGTGTTGGCGGGAGGACGTGTGTGTCGTGTTGGTGGGTACACGTGTCCCGTGTGTTGGTGTTGCTCTTTCGGTTGTAGATTTTGTCTCCCGCACACACCTGGCTGGACCTGTTCTTATCTGACCTCCTGACCTCCACCAGGAATTCAGATTCAGTCGGTGACCCCCCCCCCCCCCCCAGGCTGTGTAGAGGAGGAGGAGCTGTACAGCCAGCAGGAAGCTGTGATTTATTATTTCTGTATTTGTTGGGGGGCGGGGGAGATATTCTATATATTACACACATTTCTAAGGTATATGATCAGATATCAGTGCAGTGTCCTTTGCTGTCCCATATTACAGTTCTGGTTTCCACAGACAGCTCAGTTTTAGCGGCTGATTTGATATGAAGAATTTATAGACTGCTGCTGAGATAAAACCAACTAATTCTATAAAGGAGGGGGGGGGGACACACTCCATCTGTAACTGTGTGTGGCATAGTAAGAATGCTGATTGCACTGCCTGATATATAGAGAGCCACCAGAGGGAGCAGTTCCAGCTCTGTATGTGAGTGATGAAAGTTGGATGAAACGATGGCTTTGTGGTATTGTTCTGATATCTGGATACGGGACGGCTCCTCTTTATTGGGATAGCTGGATAAGGGACGGCTCCTCTTTATTGGGATAGCTGGATAAGGGACGGCTCCTCTTTGTTGGGATAGCTGGATAAGGGACGGCTCCTCTTTATTTGGATAGCTGGATAAGGGACGGCTCCTCTTTGTTGGGATAGCTGGATACGGGACGGCTCCTCTTTATATTGGGATAGCAGGATACGGGATGGCCCCTCTTTATTGGGATAGCTGGATAAGGGACGGCTCCTCTTTATTGGGATAGCTGGATACGGGACGGCTCCTCTTTGTTGGGATAGCTGGATACGGGACGGCTCCTCTTTATTGGGATAGCTGGATACGGGATGGCCCCTCTTTATTGGGATAGCTGGATACGGGACGGCTCCTCTTTATTGGGATAGCTGGATAAGGGACGGCTCCTCTTTATTTGGATAGCTGGATAAGGGACGGCTCCTCTTTGTTGGGATAGCTGGATACGGGACGGCTCCTCTTTATTGGGATAGCTGGATACGGGACGGCTCCTCTTTATATTGGGATAGCAGGATACGGGATGGCCCCTCTTTATTGGGATAGCTGGATAAGGGACGGCTCCTCTTTATTGGGATAGCTGGATACGGGACGGCTCCTCTTTGTTGGGATAGCTGGATACGGGACGGTCTTCTTTGTTGGGATAGCTGGATACGGGACGGCTCCTCTTTATTGGGATAGCTGGATACGGGATGGCCCCTCTTTATTGGGATAGCTGGATACGGGACGGCTCCTCTTTATTGGGATAGCTGGATACGGGACGGCTCCTCTTTATTGGGATAGCTGGATACGGGATGGCCCCTCTTTATTGGGATAGCTGGATACGGGATGGCCCCTCTTTATTGGGATAGCTGGATACGGGATGGCCCCTCTTTATTGGGATAGCTGGATACGGGACGGCTCCTCTTTATTGGGATAGCTGGATACGGGATGGCCCCTCTTTATTGGGATAGCTGGATACGGGACGGCTCCTCTTTATTGGGATAGCTGGATACGGGACGGCTCCTCTTTATTGGGATAGCTGGATACGGGACGGCTCCTCTTTATTGGGATAGCTGGATACGGGACGGCTCCTCTTTATTGGGATAGCTGGATACGGGACGGCTCCTCTTTATTGGGATAGCTGGATACGGGACGGCTCCTCTTTATTGGGATAGCTGGATACGGGACGGCTCCTCTTTATTGGGATAGCTGGATACGGGATGGCCCCTCTTTATTGGGATAGCTGGATACGGGACGGCTCCTCTTTATTGGGATAGCTGGATACGGGACGGCTCCTCTTTATTGGGATAGCTGGATACGGGATGGCCCCTCTTTATTGGGATAGCTGGATACGGGACGGCTCCTCTTTATTGGGATAGCTGGATACGGGACGGCTCCTCTTTATTGGGATAGCTGGATACGGGACGGCTCCTCTTTATTGGGATAGCTGGATACGGGACGGCTCCTCTTTATTGGGATAGCTGGATACGGGACGGCTCCTCTTTATTGGGATAGCTGGATACGGGACGGCTCCTCTTTATTGGGATAGCTGGATACGGGACGGCTCCTCTTTATATTGGGATAGCTGGATACGGGACGGCTCCTCTTTATATTGGGATAGCTGGATACGGGACGGCTCCTCTTTATATTGGGATAGCAGGATACGGGATGGCCCCTCTTTATTGGGATAGCTGAATACGGGACGGCTCCTCTTTATTGGGATAGCTGGATAAGGGACGGCTCCTCTTTATTGGGATAGCTGGATAAGGGACGGCTCCTCTTTATTGGGATAGCTGGATACGGGACGGCTCCTCTTTATTGGGATAGCTGGATACGGGACGGCTCCTCTTTATTGGGATAGCTGGATACGGGACGGCTCCTCTTTATTGGGATAGCTGGATACGGGACGGCTCCTCTTTATTGGGATAGCTGGATACGGGACGGCTCCTCTTTATTGGGATAGCTGGATACGGGACGGCTCCTCTTTATTTGGATAGCTGGATACGGGACGGCTCCTCTTTATTGGGATAGCTGGATACGGGACGGCTCCTCTTTATTGGGATAGCTGGATACGGGACGGCTCCTCTTTATATTGGGATAGCTGGATACGGGACGGCTCCTCTTTATATTGGGATAGCTGGATACGGGACGGCTCCTCTTTATATTGGGATAGCAGGATACGGGATGGCCCCTCTTTATTGGGATAGCTGAATACGGGACGGCTCCTCTTTATTGGGATAGCTGGATAAGGGACGGCTCCTCTTTATTGGGATAGCTGGATAAGGGACGGCTCCTCTTTATTGGGATAGCTGGATACGGGACGGCTCCTCTTTATTGGGATAGCTGGATACGGGACGGCTCCTCTTTATTGGGATAGCTGGATACGGGACGGCTCCTCTTTATTGGGATAGCTGGATACGGGACGGCTCCTCTTTATTGGGATAGCTGGATACGGGACGGCTCCTCTTTATTGGGATAGCTGGATACGGGACGGCTCCTCTTTATTTGGATAGCTGGATACGGGACGGCTCCTCTTTATTGGGATAGCTGGATTCGGGACGGCTCCTCTTTATTGGGATAGCTGGATACGGGACGGCTCCTCTTTATTGGGATAGCTGGATACGGGACGGCTCCTCTATATTGGGATAGCTGGATACGGGACGGCTCCTCTTTATTGGGATAGCTGGATACGGGACGGCTCCTCTTTATTGGGATAGCTGGATACGGGACGGCTCCTCTTTATTGGGATAGCTGGATACGGGACGGCTCCTCTTTATATTGGGATAGCTGTATAGGGGAAGGCTCCTCTTTATATTGGGATAGCAGGATACGGGACAGCCCCTCTTTATTGGGATAGCTGGATACGGGACGGCTCCTCTTTATATTGGGATAGCAGGATACGGGACGGCCCCTCTTTATTGGGATAGCTGGATACGGGACGGCTCCTCTTTATTGGGATAGCTGGATACGGGACGGCTCCTCTTTGTTGGGATAGCTGGATACGGGACGGCTCCTCTTTGTTGGGATAGCTGGATACGGGACGGCTCCTCTTTGTTGGGATAGCTGGATACGGGACAGCTCCTCTTTGTTGGGATAGCTGGATAAGGGACGGCTCCTCTTTATTGGGATAGCTGGATACGGGACAGCTCCTCTCTATTGGGATAGCTGGATACGGGACGGCTCCTCTTTATTGGGATAGCTGGATACGGGACGGCTCCTCTTTATTGGGATAGCTGGATACGGGACGGCTCCTCTTTATATTGGGATAGCAGGATACGGGATGGCCCCTCTTTATTGGGATAGCTGGATAAGGGACGGCTCCTCTTTATTGGGATAGCTGGATACGGGACGGCTCCTCTTTGTTGGGATAGCTGGATACGGGACGGTCTTCTTTGTTGGGATAGCTGGATACGGGACGGCTCCTCTTTATTGGGATAGCTGGATACGGGATGGCCCCTCTTTATTGGGATAGCTGGATACGGGACGGCTCCTCTTTATTGGGATAGCTGGATACGGGACGGCTCCTCTTTATTGGGATAGCTGGATACGGGACGGCTCCTCTTTATTGGGATAGCTGGATACGGGACGGCTCCTCTTTATTGGGATAGCTGGATACGGGATGGCCCCTCTTTATTGGGATAGCTGGATACGGGATGGCCCCTCTTTATTGGGATAGCTGGATACGGGATGGCCCCTCTTTATTGGGATAGCTGGATACGGGACGGCTCCTCTTTATTGGGATAGCTGGATACGGGATGGCCCCTCTTTATTGGGATAGCTGGATACGGGACGGCTCCTCTTTATTGGGATAGCTGGATACGGGACGGCTCCTCTTTATTGGGATAGCTGGATACGGGACGGCTCCTCTTTATTGGGATAGCTGGATACGGGACGGCTCCTCTTTATTGGGATAGCTGGATACGGGACGGCTCCTCTTTATTGGGATAGCTGGATACGGGACGGCTCCTCTTTATTGGGATAGCTGGATACGGGACGGCTCCTCTTTATTGGGATAGCTGGATACGGGATGGCCCCTCTTTATTGGGATAGCTGGATACGGGACGGCTCCTCTTTATTGGGATAGCTGGATACGGGACGGCTCCTCTTTATTGGGATAGCTGGATACGGGATGGCCCCTCTTTATTGGGATAGCTGGATACGGGACGGCTCCTCTTTATTGGGATAGCTGGATACGGGACGGCTCCTCTTTATTGGGATAGCTGGATACGGGACGGCTCCTCTTTATTGGGATAGCTGGATACGGGACGGCTCCTCTTTATTGGGATAGCTGGATACGGGACGGCTCCTCTTTATTGGGATAGCTGGATACGGGACGGCTCCTCTTTATTGGGATAGCTGGATACGGGACGGCTCCTCTTTATTGGGATAGCTGGATACGGGACGGCTCCTCTTTATTGGGATAGCTGGATACGGGACGGCTCCTCTTTATATTGGGATAGCTGGATACGGGACGGCTCCTCTTTATATTGGGATAGCTGGATACGGGACGGCTCCTCTTTATATTGGGATAGCAGGATACGGGATGGCCCCTCTTTATTGGGATAGCTGAATACGGGACGGCTCCTCTTTATTGGGATAGCTGGATAAGGGACGGCTCCTCTTTATTGGGATAGCTGGATAAGGGACGGCTCCTCTTTATTGGGATAGCTGGATACGGGACGGCTCCTCTTTATTGGGATAGCTGGATACGGGACGGCTCCTCTTTATTGGGATAGCTGGATACGGGACGGCTCCTCTTTATTGGGATAGCTGGATACGGGACGGCTCCTCTTTATTGGGATAGCTGGATACGGGACGGCTCCTCTTTATTGGGATAGCTGGATACGGGACGGCTCCTCTTTATTTGGATAGCTGGATACGGGACGGCTCCTCTTTATTGGGATAGCTGGATTCGGGACGGCTCCTCTTTATTGGGATAGCTGGATACGGGACGGCTCCTCTTTATTGGGATAGCTGGATACGGGACGGCTCCTCTATATTGGGATAGCTGGATACGGGACGGCTCCTCTTTATTGGGATAGCTGGATACGGGACGGCTCCTCTTTATTGGGATAGCTGGATACGGGACGGCTCCTCTTTATTGGGATAGCTGGATACGGGACGGCTCCTCTTTATATTGGGATAGCTGTATAGGGGAAGGCTCCTCTTTATATTGGGATAGCAGGATACGGGACAGCCCCTCTTTATTGGGATAGCTGGATACGGGACGGCTCCTCTTTATATTGGGATAGCAGGATACGGGACGGCCCCTCTTTATTGGGATAGCTGGATACGGGACGGCTCCTCTTTATTGGGATAGCTGGATACGGGACGGCTCCTCTTTGTTGGGATAGCTGGATACGGGACGGCTCCTCTTTGTTGGGATAGCTGGATACGGGACGGCTCCTCTTTGTTGGGATAGCTGGATACGGGACAGCTCCTCTTTGTTGGGATAGCTGGATAAGGGACGGCTCCTCTTTATTTGGATAGCTGGATACGGGACAGCTCCTCTCTATTGGGATAGCTGGATACGGGACGGCTCCTCTTTATTGGGATAGCTGGATACGGGACGGCTCCTCTTTATTGGGATAGCTGGATATGGGACGGCTCCTCTTTATATTGGGATAGCAGGATACGGGATGGCCCCTCTTTATTGGGATAGCTGGATAAGGGACGGCTCCTCTTTATTGGGATAGCTGGATACGGGACGGCTCCTCTTTGTTGGGATAGCTGGATACGGGACGGCCTTCTTTGTTGGGATAGCTGGATACGGGACGGCTCCTCTTTATTGGGATAGCTGGATACGGGATGGCCCCTCTTTATTGGGATAGCTGGATACGGGACGGCTCCTCTTTATTGGGATAGCTGGATACGGGACGGCTCCTCTTTATTGGGATAGCTGGATACGGGACGGCTCCTCTTTATTGGGATAGCTGGATACGGGATGGCCCCTCTTTATTGGGATAGCTGGATACGGGACGGCTCCTCTTTATTGGGATAGCTGGATACGGGACGGCTCCTCTTTATTGGGATAGCTGGATACGGGACGGCTCCTCTTTATTGGGATAGCTGGATACGGGACGGCTCCTCTTTATTGGGATAGCTGGATACGGGACGGCTCCTCTTTATTGGGATAGCTGGATACGGGACGGCTCCTCTTTATTGGGATAGCTGGATACGGGACGGCTCCTCTTTATTGGGATAGCTGGATACGGGACGGCTCCTCTTTATTGGGATAGCTGGATATGGGACGGCTCCTCTTTATTGGGATAGCTGGATATGGGACGGCTCCTCTTTATATTGGGATAGCTGGATACGGGACGGCTCCTCTTTGTTGGGATAGCTGGATACGGGACGGCTCCTCTTTGTTGGGATAGCTGGATACGGGACGGCTCCTCTTTGTTGGGATAGCTGGATACGGGACGGCTCCTCTTTGTTGGGATAGCTGGATACGGGACGGCTCCTCTTTGTTGGGATAGCTGGATACGGGACGGCTCCTCTTTGTTGGGATAGCTGGATACGGGACGGCTCCGCTTTGTTGGGATAGCTGGATACGGGACGGCTCCGCTTTGTTGGGATAGCTGGATACGGGACGGCTCCTCTTTATTGGGATAGCTGGATACGGGACGGCTCCTCTTTGTTGGGATAGCTGGATACGGGACGGCTCCTCTTTGTTGGGATAGCTGGATACGGGACGGCTCCTCTTTGTTGGGATAGCTGGATACGGGACGGCTCCTCTTTATTGGGATAGCTGGATACGGGATGGCCCCTCTTTATTGGGATAGCTGGATACGGGACGGCTCCTCTTTATTGGGATAGCTGGATACGGGACGGCTCCTCTTTATTGGGATAGCTGGATATGGGACGGCTCCTCTTTATTGGGATAGCTGGATATGGGACGGCTCCTCTTTATATTGGGATAGCTGGATACGGGACGGCTCCTCTTTGTTGGGATAGCTGGATACGGGACGGCTCCTCTTTGTTGGGATAGCTGGATACGGGATGGCCCCTCTTTATTGGGATAGCTGGATACGGGACGGCTCCTCTTTATTGGGATAGCTGGATACGGGACGGCTCCTCTTTATTGGGATAGCTGGATACGGGACGGCTCCTCTTTATTGGGATAGCTGGATACGGGACGGCTCCTCTTTATTGGGATAGCTGGATACGGGACGGCTCCTCTTTATTGGGATAGCTGGATACGGGACGGCTCCTCTTTATTGGGATAGCTGGATACGGGACGGCTCCTCTTTATTGGGATAGCTGGATACGGGACGGCTCCTCTTTATTGGGATAGCTGGATACGGGACGGCTCCTCTTTATTGGGATAGCTGGATACGGGACGGCTCCTCTTTATTGGGATAGCTGGATATGGGACGGCTCCTCTTTGCTGGGATAGCTGGATATGGGACAGCTCCTCTTTATATTGGGATAGCTGGATACGGGACGGCTCCTCTTTATATTGGGATAGCTGGATACGGGACGGCTCCTCTTTATTGGGATAGCTGGATACGGGACGGCTCCTCTTTATTGGGATAGCTGGATACGGGACGGCTCCTCTTTATTGGGATAGCTTTATACGGGACGGCTCCTCTTTGTTGGGATAGCTGGATACGGGACGGCTCCTCTTTGTTGGGATAGCTGGATACGGGACGGCTCCTCTTTGTTGGGATAGCTGGATACGGGACGGCTCCTCTTTGTTGGGATAGCTGGATACGGGACGGCTCCTCTTTGTTGGGATAGCTGGATACGGGACGGCTCCTCTTTGTTGGGATAGCTGGATACGGGACGGCTCCTCTTTGTTGGGATAGCTGGATACGGGACGGCTCCTCTTTATTGGGATAGCTGGATACGGGACGGCTCCTCTTTATTGGGATAGCTGGATACGGGACGGCTCCTCTTTATTGGGATAGCTGGATACGGGACGGCTCCTCTTTGTTGGGATAGCTGGATACGGGACGGCTCCTCTTTGTTGGGATAGCTGGATACGGGACGGCTCCTCTTTGTTGGGATAGCTGGATACGGGACGGCTCCTCTTTATTGGGATAGCTGGATACGGGACGGCTCCTCTTTATTGGAATAGCTGGATACGGGACGGCTCCTCTTTATTGGGATAGCTTTATACGGGACGGCTCCTCTTTGTTGGGATAGCTGGATACGGGACGGCTCCTCTTTGTTGGGATAGCTGGATACGGGACGGCTCCTCTTTGTTGGGATAGCTGGATACGGGACGGCTCCTCTTTATTGGGATAGCTGGATACGGGACGGCTCCTCTTTATATTGGGATAGCTGGATACGGGACAGCTCCTCTTTATTGGGATAGCTGGATACGGGACAGCTCCTCTTTATTGGGATAGCTGGATACGGGACGGCTCCTCTTTATTGGGAAAGCTGGATACGGCACGCGGTGTGGGTGCGCGGACGGGGCGGACGGGCGGCTTGTGTCAGATGATGATGAATTCGTAGCTTTGTGTCATGCGCTCCTCTGATGAACGGGATGGAGTGGGGGAGGAGGTCAGATCCTCTGTCAGGTGTCCCCGTTGTGAAGATTCTCTGTCATCCAGAATAGGAGCAGAGGGGAAACCTTCCATTGGGGACACCGGTTCTGGGGATTTCTCTCACTTCCTGTTGTATCCTCAGAATAGAAAATAAAAACGTCTCCAACACGACAGGGAGAGCGAATGAAAACCCAGAGGAGGAGTGGCTTCAGCTATTCTATAAAGGGGCCCCGTCACTAATGATACGGAAATTGGAAGAGCCTCTCCCCTGTCCATTCTGCCTTCACTACCCATGGGTGACGTATTGAGGAGAAATCACCACTAAGGGACCTACAGAGACCCAAACATCTGGGGGTTCTGATCCCTGGTCCCCGATGTGCTCCATAGACCGCACTCTAGTGTTTGAAGCCACCATGAAATATACTAGACCTGAATGTTCTGATTGTATTTGAATGTGAATGGTGGTGTTCTTCAAGGAAATGGTTGAGGTTTGTCCAAGTGGGGGAGCCGGAGGGTTGGTCCCCCCCCCCCCCCATCTTTGTAGAAGATGGTGGGTTTTACTTGCCAATGGAAATGCGATTCTGTAGAGCAGGGATCCTCAAACTACGGCCCTCCAGCTGTTTTGGAACTACAAGTCCCATGAGGCATTGTAAAACTCTGACATTCACAGACATGACTAGGGCATGATGGGAATTGTAGTTCCTGAACAGCTGGAGGGCCGTAGTTTGAGGACCCATGCTGTAGAGTGTACCCTTGTTGAATGTGACTGGTGTTCTTCAAGGAAATAGTTGAGGTTTTTCCAAGTTGGGAGCGGAAGGGTTGGTCGTCCCCCCCCCCTCCCCCGAGAGCGGAAGGGTTTGGTTTCCCGGAGCGGAGGGTTTGTAGAAGATGGTGGGTTTCACTTACCAATGGACATTAGATTCTGTACAGAGTGTACCCTTGTGGCTTACAGAAGCCGGTGTTCAAAAAAGACAAATCCATCAGGCTTACACCCGAGAGTCCTCAAAGAACTCAGTCAGGTTATTCCTGATTTTTAGGGACAGCATACTGACTGGTATGCTACCAGCTGATTGGCAAAAAGCTAACCAGGTAGCAATATTCTAAAAAGGACCAAGATATTTACCTGAAAGTAGGAGTGGGGGGGGGGCGAAGGGTTGGTTCCCCCCTGGGGGCGGAGAGTTTGTAGAAGATGGTGGGTTTTACTTACCAATAGAAATTGGATTCTGTACGGAGTGTACCCTTGTGGCTTACAGAAACCGGTGTTCAAAAAGGATAAATCCTCGGGACCAGATGGCTTACACCCGAGAGTCCTCAAAGAACTTGGTCGGGTTATTCCTAATTTTTGGGGACAGCATACTAAGAGGAATGCTGCCAGCTGATTGGCGAAAGCTAACTTGGTACCAATTGTTCAAAAAAGGACCGAGATATATACCTGAAATTTTCAGGCCTGTCAGTCTAACATGGATAGTATGTAAACTATTGGGTTGATAAGGGGCCATATCCAAGATTTTTCTGATACTAATAGTATTATTAGTAGTAGTAGTTGGTGTGGATTTACGAAATTCATTCTTGCCAAACCAATCTTGCCATTCTACGAGGAAATGAGCCGCCATCTAGATAAGGGGGAGGCTGGGGGGTGTGGTCTATCTGGACTTTGCAAAAGCTTTTCATACAGTTCCCCATAAACACAGTGGAAGCTGGTGCTCCAAAATTTTTGAAGGGTGCCAACAAACTGAAAAAAGAAACATCACTTGCCAGTTTGCCCCCCCCTCTTCAAATGCAGCCAGTTTGCCCCCCCCCCCTCTTCAAATGCAGCCAGTTTGCCCCCCCCCCTCTTCAAATGCAGCCAGTTTGCCCCCCCCCCTCTTCAAATGCAGCCAGTTTGCCCCCCCTCTTCAAATGCAGCCAGTTTGCCCCCCCCCCCTCTTCAAATGCAGCCAGTTTGCCCCCCCCCCCTCTTCAAATGCAGCCAGTTTGCCCCCCCCCCTCTTCAAATGCAGCCAGTTTGCCTCCCCCTCTTCAAATGCAGCCAGTTTGCCTCCCCCTCTTCAAATGCAGCCAGTTTGCCTCCCCCTCTTCAAATGCAGCCAGTTTGCCTCCCCCTCTTCAAATGCAGCCAGTTTGCCTCCCCCTCTTCAAATGCAGCCAGTTTGCCTCCCCCTCTTCAAATGCAGCCAGTTTGCCTCCCCCTCTTCAAATGCAGCCAGTTTGCCTCCCCCTCTTCAAATGCAGCCAGTTTGCCTCCCCCTCTTCAAATGCAGCCAGTTTGCCCCCCCCTCTTCAAATGCAGCCAGTTTGCCCCCCCCTCTTCAAATGCAGCCAGTTTGCCCCCCCCCCCTCTTCAAATGCAGCCAGTTTGCCCCCCCCCCCTCTTCAAATGCAGCCAGTTTGCCTCCTCCTCTTCAAATGCAGCCAGTTTGCCTCCTCCTCTTCAAATGCAGCCAGTTTGCCTCCCCCTCTTCAAATGCAGCCAGTTTGCCTCCCCCTCTTCAAATGCAGCCAGTTTGCCCCCCCTCTTCAAATGCAGCCAGTTTGCCCCCTCCCTCTTCGGGGGGGGGGGGGGGGGGGGTGGAGGAGTTCAGTTTTGGGGGGGGAGTTCAGTTTTTGGGGGTGGAGTGGAGTAGTTCAGTTTTGGGGGGGTGGAGTAGTTCAGTTTTGGGGGGGGGGGGTGGAGTTCAGTTTTGGGGGGTGGAGTTCAGTTTTGGGGGGGTGGAGGAGTTTAGTTTTGGGGGGGGGGTGGAGTTTAGCTTTGGTGGGGGGTGGAGGAGTTTAGTTATGGGGGGATGAAGGAGCTGGTGGACAGAGGAGCTCAGTCATGGGGGACAAAGGAGCTGGGGGACGCAGGAGCTTAGTTATGGGGGGAGATGGAGAAGCTTAGTTATGGGGGGGGATGGAGGAGCGCAATTATGGAGGAGCTCTGTTATGGGGGATGTAGGAGCGCTGTTATGGGGGGGGTAAAGGAGATGGAGGAACTCAGTTATGGGGTGGAGATGGAGGAGCTCAGTTATGGGGTGGAGATGGAGGAGCTCAGTTATGGGGGGGATGGAGGAGCTTAGTTTTGGGGGGGATGGAGGAGCTGAGTTATGGGGGGGATGGAGGAGCTGAGTTATGGGGGAGCTCAGTTATGGGGGGGTGGTGGAGCTCAGGGACGGAGGAGCGGAGTTATGGGGGGGGGTGGAGGAGCTCAGTTATAGGGGGATGGAAGAGCTGAGTTATGGGGGGGATGGAGGAGCTCGGGGAGCTCAGTTGTGGGGGGGACGGAGGAGTTCCTTTATTCAACCTCACCACCTATGTACATAAGGACAGTCTGTGTTATGATTGGGCTCACATTTCATTATTTTTTATTTTATATTTTTTTCTCTTTTCCTCAGGAAAATGTACTCTGGATAAAGTTCTTCCTGACTTCCATGTGGATGTGATTGGACAGAACCATCTGTAAGCTCCCTCAGGACCTCCATATATTCCATATCCCTCAGTAGGTCTCGGCTCGGCCGTCTCTCAGGTGCCATTCATAGTCCACGTCTTATAAGATCCCTGGATCCAACGTAGCAATACCCCCCCTCCCCCCGGATTGGACTCTTCTGCATCTTTTGCATGTTTTTAGGCCTCTCGCTGTGTCTAGTCTTCCAAAGATCGGGATCTTCCAGAATAGATTGTAGGAACTGGTGTCGGAGACCAGCAACTCCTCGGTCACATCGTAGACAATGGTCTTCGTCTTCCTAGCCGAGGCCTCGGCTCCTTCCCATGGCGTTCCCCCACATGGACCATTTCTAATCTGAAGCAATACGGAGTGTCCTTGGCTCGTGTGCACCTCCAGCCTGAATCTACAAACGTCAACTCCGATCCTCGCTGCCCATCCTCCGATCCTTGCTGCCCATCCTCCACAGTGGATTCTACAAGATACGAGAGGACAGAGAGGACAATGGCCAATTCCAGTATCAAACGTAAGCTGGTAAACGATATGTGATGTTCTTTAGTAAACCCCGCTACTACGTTCATTGCCGCCAGCTTCTGGGTCCTATGCTTAGCCACTGCTCTGCTGCTAGGTGAACTTGCTTGGCATGGGCGCCATTCAGAGAATGTTTGCATAATCTGCGAATTCAACATCTTCTGCGCCCAACCAGGTGAGCGACCTCTTGTGTTCACTGCAGCAGGGCAGCTGCTCAGCACAGGACCCCCAAGATGGCAGCGCTTTTACAGCTCTTGTGGTGATAATGGTTTGGTCCAAGATAAAGATGACTTGTAAGGGTTCTCATGGTGATAATGGTTTGGCCCAGGTTATAGTTGAGTTGTACGGTTCTCATGTTTACAATGGTTTGGTCCAGAGTACAGTTGGCTTGTCCATTTCTTATTGTGATAATGGTTTGGTCCAGGGTATAGTTGAGTTGTACGGTTCTCATGTTTACAATGGTTTGGTCCATTTCTTATCGTGATAATGGTTTGGTCCAGGTTATAGTTGAGTTGTACGGTTCTCATGTTTACAATGGTTTGGTCCAGAGTACAGTTGGCTTGTCCATTTCTTATTGTGATAATGGTTTGGTCCAGGGTATAGTTGAGTTGTACGGTTCTCATGTTTACAATGGTTTGGTCCATTTCTTATCGTGATAATGGTTTGGTCCAGGTTATAGTTGAGTTGTACGGTTCTCATGTTTACAATGGTTTGGTCCAGAGTATAGTTGGCTTGTCCATTTCTTATCGTGATAATGGTTTGGTCCAGGGTATAGTTGATTTTCTACATTTCTCATTAGGGTTATAGTCTGGTCCAGGTTATTGTTGGCTTGTACAGATCTCATGGTGATAATGGTTCGGTCCGTGTTATCATTGGGTTGTACAGATCTCATGGTGATAAAGGTTTGGCCCAGGTTATAGTTGGCTTGAGAAATAGAAACCTATAGCGCCACCCCTTCCCAAACTGCAACTGTCATTTCCACAGTAAGCAATGCATTTTTTGCTGTGAAAATGCCAATGGTGAAAAGTGTCTGCCATAATGTCGCAGTCACGAAAAAAATCGCCACCATTAGTAGTAAAAAAAAAATAATAATAATAATAAAAATGCAATAAAACTATCCCCTATTTTGTAAACGCTATACATTTTGCGCAAACCAGAAGACAGCGTTAGGGGCCACTCTGTGCAAAACGAACTGCACAGTGGAGGGAAGTATCACATGTTTGTTATTTTAAGAACAAAAAAGTCCTGACTTTAGTGTCCCTTTAATGTTGCTGTGGTTTATTCAAACCGTCGTGAAACACCAAATGTGAATGGGTTAAAAAATGAGCCGTGTGGATGTGACATGAATAATGTATCCAATAAGAAAATGTAGCAATCCTAAAAGAAAGGGAAGAAAAGAATGTAGATGTAGCAAAATTCCAACGTATAAAGACAATATTATAAACTTGTTGAGATGCTCAATCACCAGTCTAATGCCGTAAACTAGTGAAAAGAAAAAAGATAAATAGATGACCGGTGTTACATGGGTTTCAGCTGGGAAATCGGTAGGTGTGATTGCTGAGATCTGTGTGTGTATGTCCGAACCATGGCGTCCATGTCATATGCCCGATTTAAAAAAAAAAAAAAAAAACGATAGACGCTCACGGACAGCGCAACTAGAAGAGACAAACAAGACAAAAAAACATGCATGTGTCATAATATGTAAAAATAACTAAAGAGAGACACTGAGATCTGAAATGATAGATATATAGATATATATATATATATATATATATCTATATATATAGATCTTGTCCTAAAAGCGAGAAAACCCCCACAAAGCCGTCATTAAATGGTTAATTGGTGCATTTGCTGTGATACAAACAAGGGAATGATATAAAAGCCTCTCTAAATGAAGTGTGGACACCCACGCCCCGATTTAGCATAATCTAAAAAAAATAAAAAGACAATGTATATAAAAGAAAAAACACGGGGTGGTGTTGGTCAAGATGAAAAATTCAAAATTATAGTTGGCTTGTACAGATCTCATGGTGATAATGGTTCGGTCCGTGTTATCATTGGCTTGTACAGTTCCCATGGTGATAATGGTTCGGTCCGTGTTATCATTGGCCTGTACAGTTCTCATGGTGATAATGGTTCGGTCTGTATTATCATTTGGCTTGTACAGATCTCATGGTGATAATGGTACGGTCCGTGTTATCATTGGCTTGTACAGATCCCATGGTGATAATGGTTCGGTCCGTGTTATAATTTTCTTGTACAGTTCTCATGGTGATAATGGTTCGATCCGTGTTTTTCATTGGCTTGTACAGTCCTCATGGTGATAATGGTTCATTCATTCATTCATTCATTCATTCATTCATTCATTCAATGGTTTGGTCCATGTTATCATTGGCTTGTACAGATCTCATGGTGATAATAGTTTGGTCGAGGAACAGTTCCAATGGGGACACTTGTACTGGTGACAACTAAGAGGGGATTTTGTGGAATTAAAGTAGACTCCCCACCCCCCAGTGGGGCACAGATGGCGGTTCATAACCCACTCCACCAAAAATGACCACAATACATTTGGATAGCCTTGAAATAATTTCCTCGCTGGATTGATGTTCTTTGACATGTTCCTGTGAATTCATTTGTACTCGGGGGAGGGGGTGTTTGCTGTGGGCAGTGCCCTGGCTGGTACACCGATCGTTTTCCCTGGATGTGTAATGAATGGAGGAGTCTTTCCTGGTATTTTGGCTCCTAGGATTCAGTGGGGGGGGGGGGGGGCATACATTTGTTACCCTGTATCTGTCATTGTTGGGTATTATCTGCCCCCCGGAATATTAAACTTGTCTGTTTCTCACCAGGCTTGGCCGTCACGCTCATGGACACCTCCACAGACAAGGACCCCGATGTACAGGAGCAGATTTACAGCTCTCTGTGCTTCATGGGAGAGACGGCAATGGTGGAGGTGCTGGAGTCATGCGACTCTTACCTCCGACAGAACAAGGTACGTAGATCCCAGTCTGAGGATTGGCCTACATAAGGGTTGGAAATGTGCGATCGGCACATGGACTATGATCGACGACACAGACTGTGAGATGGCCTGGGTATTGTGATGGAACCGTCCCACAGTGCTTCCTCCAGTCTGAACATGGATATTATAGCCACAGATTGTAACCAACAACTAGGCAGGACTCGTTTAGATGTCAAACTGGAACTCTTTAACCACTTAAGACTCGGCAGCTAAAGGACCCGGCCACTTTTTGCGATTCGGCACTGCGTCGCTTTAACTGACAATTGCGCGGTCGTGCGGCGTGGCTCCCAAACAAAATTGGCGTCCTTTTTTTCCCACAAATAGAGATTTCTTTTGGTGGTATTTGATCACCTCTGCGGTTTTTATTTTTTGCGCTATAAACAAAAATAGAGCCACAATTTAAAAAAAAAGCAATATTTTCTGCTACAATAAATATCCCCAAAAATTATAAAAAAAATAAAAAAATAAAATTTCTCAGTTTAGGCCGATACGTATTCTTCTACCTATTTTTGGTAAAAAAAAAAATCGCAAAAAATGTTGATGACGGCGCCACAGTGAATGGGGAAGGTTTGTTTACACACGGCTCTCCCCGTTCTTCAGCTTCGGGGACCGATCGCTGGACTCTATCGGGTCTGCGGGTCCCGCGGTCACGGAGCTTCGGACCGGGTCATGGGCGCGCGCCCGCGGTTGGGCACCTAAAGAGGATGTACGTGCCTTTGCCCAGCCGTGCCATTCTGCTGACGTATATGTGCAGGAGGCGGTCCTTAAGTGGTTAATGAACAAATATCCAGACTTTTTATACACTACACACTCAGATGAGGCTGATCCCATTATCATATGCAAACGCAACTGTATATACAAATATAATTAACACTATAAACATTTAAGTTAATTAAACCAACGGCCACCTGGACAATCGGAACTCATCCCAGGTCACATGTTCCGGCACCGAGCTCGCAAAGTACAATACACATTGTCACAAGCAGGGCTTTTTTTCAGCAGGTACATGGAGAAACGCAGTTCCGACACCTCTGACACTGAATAGGGTGGAGGGTCTTTGGCTGAGTGCTGGGGGGATTTGTTATCTCTGGAGAAGATCTATTGTTGCTGGAGACAGGTCTATTTTTGCTAGTGGGGGTCTATTATTGCTAGGAGGGATCTACTTTTGAGGGAGGAGTCTATTGATGCTGTCTGCTGGGAGATGTTGGGGGGGGGGTTTGTTTTTGGCAGGTGGTCTATTGTTGCCGGGGGAATCTATTGCTGTT
This sequence comes from Rana kukunoris, assembly GCA_029574335.1. Lineage (NCBI taxonomy): Eukaryota > Metazoa > Chordata > Amphibia > Anura > Ranidae > Rana > Rana kukunoris. Next base: position 97,870 of record JAJQKJ010001449.1, on the reverse strand, counting down.
GGCTGCTTTTTCTTGTTGTTAGTAACCAATTCCATGAAAATTATGTAGTACCACAAATTTTTACTTGATTCTGTATTTTCCAAAAAGGGCTAATGCTGGGAGGTGGGTAAGGGGTGGACCCAAGGGACGGTGCTCAGAGGTGGGTAGGGGGTGGACCCAAGGGACGGTTCTCAGAGGTGGACCCAAGGGACGGTGCTCAGAGGTGGGTAGGGGGTGGACCCAAGGGACGGTGCTCAGAGGTGGGTAAGGGGGTTGACCCAAGTGCTCAGAGGTGGGTAAGGGGGTTGACCCAAGTGCTCAGAGGTGGGTAAGGGGGTGGACCCAAGGGAGGGTGCTCAGAGGTGGGTAAGGGGGTGCACCCAAGGGACGGTGCTCAGAGGTGGGTAAGGGGGTTGACCCAAGTGCTCAGAGGTGGGTAAGGGGGTTGACCCAAGTGCTCAGAGGTGGGTAAGGGGGTGGACCCCAGGGAGGGTGCTCAGAGGTGGGTAAGGGGGTGGACCCAAGGGACGGTGCTCAGAGGTGGGTAAGGGGGTGGACCCAAGGGACGGTGCTCAGAGGTGGGTAAGGGGGTGGACCCAAGGGACGGTGCTCAGAGGTGGGTAAGGGGGTGGACCCAAGGGACGGTGCTTGGTGGACCCAAGGGATGGTGCTCAGAGGTGGGTAGGGGGTGGACCCAAGGGACGGTGCTCAGAGGTGGGTAGGGGTGGAGAAAAGCGATGACACAGAATGGGGGAATTCCTGCACTGGTCACAAGTATAAACACATCCCCCAAGGGACGGTGCTCAGAGGTGGGTAAGGGGGTTGACCCAAGTGCTCAGAGGTGGGTAAGGGGGTTGACCCAAGTGCTCAGAGGTGGGTAAGGGGGTGGACCCAAGGGAGGGTGCTCAGAGGTGGGTAAGGGGGTTGACCCAAGTGCTCAGAGGTGGGTAAGGGGGGTGGACCCAAGTGCTCAGAGGTGGGTAAGGGGGTGGACCCAAGGGACGGTGCTCAGAGGTGGGTAAGGGGGTGGACCCAAGGGACGGTGCTCAGAGGTGGGTAAGGGGGGTGGACCCAAGGGACGGTGCTCAGAGGTGGGTAAGGGGGTGGACCCAAGGGACGGTGCTTGGTGGTTAAGGGGGTGGACCCAAGGGATGGTGCTCAGAGGTGGGTAGGGGGTGGACCCAAGGGATGGTGCTCAGAGGTGGGTAGGGGGTGGACCCAAGGGACGGTGCTCAGAGGTGGGTAGGGGTGGAGAAAAGCGATGACACAGAATGGGGGAATTCCTGCACTGGTCACAAGTATAAACACATCCCCCACAGTAGTCTGCTAACAGGCAATAGGTGTGTGAATTAGCAGAATTGACAATGGGTGAAAGACCCTTAGGAGGGCAAACTAGACCTACTTCTAATAAACACATCATAGCAGGCAACCCCAGACAGGTGGTTTGAGTTGATGTTTGAAGCGATCACTATTGGTAATGAGGCAGCTAGGTCCTATACAGGGACCCCGAGCGTAGAGTCCCAGAGTCTGTGTGTGTCTTGGGGAGACATGGATTTGAATCCAAAGAAACATTACTCCAAGGGTCCCCCAGGTATTCACCTCACAAAGAGTAATGTTCCCTTAAAAGCCAGGGCCTGTAGTCATTAGGCAAGAGGCTAGCCTGCAGTCCCCTCCAAAAGCCTCTGTCCCAGGTTAGTCTGTCACAATTATGGCCCTCAGGGACGCGGTTGGGTATGGCCCTCAGGGACGCGGTTGGGTATGGCCCTCAGGGACGCGGTTGGGTATGGCCCTCAGGGACGCGGTTGGGTATGGCCCTCAGTGACTGGCCCCCAATCTCTTCATCTGGGGAAGTGTGGGTAAATCTGTCACCATTTTGTTCTACCTGCAGTTATCTACTACTCATCGCACCATCATCCTGAGAGCAATGGAGACCATAGTAAGGGAAAACCTTTCAAAATTGAACAAAGAGACAGCAAAGATGGTCATCCTGCTGGCCTCAAATGAGATGACCAAATCAAAGGTGAGTGAGAGTCAGAAGATCTGTGTATGGAGAGATCTATGGGGGAGTGCGGGTCAGAAGATCTGTGTATAGAAAGGTCTATGGGGGAGTGCGGGTCAGAAGATCTGTGTATGGAGAGGTCTATGGGGGAGTGCGGGTCAGAAGATCTGTGTATGGGGAGGTCTATGGGGGAGTGGGGGGTCAGAAGATCTGTGTATGGAGAGGTCTATTGGGGAGTGGGGGTCAGAAGATCTGTGTATGGAGAGGTCTATTGGGGTGTGGGGGTCAGAAGAACTGTGTATGGAGAGGTCTATGGGGGAGTGTGGGTCAGAAGATCTGTGTATGGGGAGGTCTATGGGGGAGTGGGGGTCAGAAGATCTGTGTATGGAGAAGGTCTATGGGGGAGTGCGGGTCAGAAGATCTGTGTATGGGGAGGTCTATGGGGGAGTGCGGGTCAGACGATCTTTGTATGGAGAGGTCTATGGGGGAGCAGGGGTCAGAAGATCTGTGTATGGAGGGGTCTATGGGGGAGTGGGGGTCAGAAGATCTGTGTATGGGGGAGTGGGGGTCAGAAGATCTGTGTATAGGGAGGTCTATGGGGGAGTGCGGGTCAGAAGATCTGTGTATGGGGAGGTCTATGGGGGAGCAGGGAGGTCTATGGGGGAGTGAGTGGGGGTCAGAAGATCTGTGTATGGAGGGGTCTATGGGGGAGTGCGGGTCAGAAGATCTGTGTATGGGGAGGTCTATGGGGGAGTGCGGGTCAGACGATCTTTGTATGGAGAGGTCTATGGGGGAGCAGGGGTCAGAAGATCTGTGTATGGAGGGGTCTATGGGGGAGTGCGGGTCAGACGATCTTTGTATGGAGAGGTCTATGGGGGAGCAGGGGTCAGAAGATCTGTGTATGGAGGGGTCTATGGGGGAGTGGGGGTCAGAAGATCTGTGTATGGGGGAGTGGGGGTCAGAAGATCTGTGTATAGGGAGGTCTCTGGGGGAGTGCGGGTCAGAAGATCTGTGTATGGGGAGGTCTATGGGGGAGCAGGGAGGTCTATGGGGGAGTGAGTGGGGGTCAGAAGATCTGTGTATGGAGGGGTCTATGGGGGAGTGCGGGTCAGAAGATCTGTGTATGGGGAGATCTAGGGGGGAGTTCGGGTCAGAAGATCTGTCTATGGAGAGGTCTTTGGGGTTCATTGGCATTCGGTACTCTTTGTGCAACCATTTCTTATCCATGACGACTCCTCTGCCGCTATATCCGCCTCCTTCCTTCCCCCTACCGGTATATCTGACCCCCCCCCCCCCTTCTCTCAGGACATCGTGTTTGAGTGGCAGCAGGCGGCCAGTAACGTCCTTGTCGCAGTTGGTAGGAGCTTCATTAACAACGTCATGGAGGAGATTCTGCTGAAGTTCCAGCCGGGGATCCTCCCACACTTCTTTATCATGCAGACGTTGGCCAATCTCTCGGTGGCGAATGGTAAGTGTGCCGTGTGTCCTCTGTGATGTCAGTGAAATGACGGTGACAATAATCCTCTCTTGTCTCTGTCAGTGTTTGGGATGGTCCCGTTCCTGAACTCCATTCTGGGGACCATGCTGCCAATGTTGGGGATGGCCAAACAGGACCCTATGAAAGCCGTCTTCTGTGTGGGTAAGCCAGAGAAATCATCGGGAATGGGTGATATGGCAATGTGTGTGTACAGTGGGGACAGTAAGGGGGGGGGGGGGGGCAGTATATCAATAAATATTAGGAGGGTGTATTACCTAGAGTAGGATATAGATGAGCCTAAACGGGGTAGATATTCGGGTATGGAGCTCCGCCAATGAAGAGGGCAGATATTCAGGTAGGGAGCTCTCCTCCAGTAACGAGGTAGGGAGCTCTCCGTCAGGGACGAGGTGGATATTCAGGTAGGGAGTTCCGCCAATGACGAGGTACGGAGGTCTGCCAATGAACAGGGACGATATTCAGGTAGGGAGCTCGGCAGATATTCAGGTAGGGAGCTCGGCAGATATTCAGGTAGGGAGCTCGGCAGATATTCAGGTAGGGAGCTCGGCAGATATTCAGGTAGGGAGCTCGGCAGATATTCAGGTAGGGAGCTCGGCAGATATTCAGGTAGGGAGCTCGGCAGATATTCAGGTAGGGAGCTCGGCAGATATTCAGGTACGGAGCGCGGCAGATATTCAGGTACGGAGCTCGGCAGATATTCAGGTACGGAGCTCGGCAGATATTCAGGTACGGAGCTCGGCAGATATTCAGGTACGGAGCGCGGCAGATATTCAGGTACGGAGGGCGGCAGATATTCAGGTACGGAGGGCGGCAGATATTCAGGTACGGAGGGCGGCAGATATTCAGGTACGGAGGGCGGCAGATATTCAGGTACGGAGGGCGGCAGATATTCAGGTACGGAGGGCGGCAGATATTCAGGTACGGAGGGCGGCAGATATTCAGGTACGGAGCTCCGCCAATGACCAAGGCACGGAGCTCCGCCAATGACCAAGGCACAGAGCTCCACCAGTGACCAGGTAGGGAGCTCCGCCAATGACCAAGGCACAGAACTCCACCAGTGACCAGGTAGGGAGCTCCGCCAATTACCTTATTCTAGAATTTGAGGGCCAGATTCTCTAAGAATTCCGGCGGCGTAGCGTAAGCCAGTTACACTACGCCGCCGCATCGTACTAGAGCAAGTGCTTTATTCTCAAAGCACTTGCTCCGTAGGTTTCGCCTGCGTTGCGTAAATCGCCCAGCGTAAACCCGCGCAATTCAAATGGGACGGCTTGTATTTAAATTAAGCGCGCCCCCGCGTCGAATGAACTGCGCATGCGCCGGCCGGGGAAAAAGCCCAGTGCGCATGCTCCAGCTCACGTCGGAAAGCGTCGTTGAAACCGACGTCAAAACGACGTGAGCGTCATTTACGCAACTCCCTATTCGCGAACAAGTTAGTAAAACGACGTAAGCGACGGAAAAAGCCGACGCTGACCCGACGCCATACTTAACATGGCATCCGAGGGTACTTTGTAAGGTTACTCCACATAGAAGCTGGGGTAACCTTACGCGAACAAAGACGTACGCGACGACGGGGCGGCGTAAAAGCGATCGAGAATCGGCGTACTACCTCATTTGCATATGCAAATGCGAAAACAACGTAAAGGCCACCTAATGGCCGGAGTTGTCATTACAACTACGATCCGCAAGTGTAATGGTATTACACTTGTCGGATGTAGAAGCGTATCTATGCAAAAGTGATGCTAAGCATCACGCGCATAGATAGGAGGCAAAAAAAACGGCGATACGACGGGGTATCTGAGATACGTAACGCCGCTGAGTATCTGGCCCATAGTGTATAAACTCCAGAACCTAGACAGGGCCCAATATACAGAGACCCCAATACCCCTTGAAGTACAAGGGTCTATGTACTGAAGGCAGAGAGAGGTATTATGAATTCTGATTGGTTGTTGGGTTGCTGCCAGTAGAACATAGCTGAGGAGACACAAGGCCAGAGCTTGGCTGGTGCTGGTAAAGGACAGCGGGGTTCATATATCATAGGTGGAGTCTGAATGTCCGCCCTGTGCAGTCTATGGGAAGGATGTATCCTGTCTCTGTACATATAGAGTCCTGTCCTTAATGGAGGGTAGCGCTGCTCCGGCATATAATGTGCTGCTCTTCCAGCAATGATCACCCTGTCCACCCATGTATTGCTATGGTCCCATACATGAGGGGGGTGTCAGAAGTGGCCCTCCTGTCAGTAGAAGGTACCAGAGCCAGGTCTTACCCGAGGGGGGGATGGGGGTGATTGCTCTGATTACAGCCTCTGATGGTCCTTTCTCAGCTCTCCAGCGTTTCAGTGAGAGTGTTCTGGAGTATCTGGCTAACCTGGATAAAGCTCCGGACCCCACCGTGAGGAAGGACACCTTCTCTAATGAGCTCTTCAACGCCTACGATGTCCTCTTCAATAACTGGCTGCAGAACCGCGAGTCCAAGGTGAGGCGCCAACCAGCTCTGAGGGTATAATGAATAGTAATGATCTGATGCAGGTGTCTGTCCCCTGACCCCGGGGGTTGTGTCTGGAACTGTTCGTCCCTCGGTTGTCCCTGTCCCAATGTCCTCTCTGCTGCCCATCTCTCTTATGCTCGTATCTCTCTCTTATGCTCGTATCTCTCTTATGCTCGTATCTCTCTTATGCTCGTATCTCTCTTATTCTCGTATCTCTCTTATTCTCGTATCTCTCTTATTCTCGTATCTCTCTTATTCTCGTATCTCTCTTATTCTCGTATCTCTCTTATTCTCGTATCTCTCTTATTCTCGTATCTCTCTTATTCTCGTATCTCTCTTATTCTCGTATCTCTCTTAATCTCGTATCTCTCTTATGCTCGTATCTCTCTCTTATGCTCGTATCTCTCTCTTATGCTCGTATCTCTCTCTTATGCTCGTATCTCTCTCTTATTCTCGTATCTCTCTTATGCTCGTATCTCTCTCTTATGCTCGTATCTCTCTCTTATTCTCGTATCTCTCTCTTATGCTCGTATCTCTCTCTAATGCTCGTATCTCTCTCTAATGCTCGTATCTCTCTCTAATGCTCGTATCTCCTCTCTTATTCTCGTATCTCCTCTCTTATTCTCGTATCTCCTCTCTTATTCTCGTATCTCCTCTCTTATTCTCGTATCTCCTCTCTTGATCTCGTATCTCTTCTCTTGATCTCGTATCTCTTCTCTTGATCTCGTATCTCTTCTCTTGATCTCGTATCTCTTCTCTTGATCTCGTATCTCTTCTCTTGATCTCGTATCTCGTATCTCCTCTCTCTTATTCTCGTATCTCCTTTTTTTTTATTTTATTTTTTCTCTTTTCTCCTTTTTTTTTTTTTTTTTTAATCTTATTTTAAATTTTTTTTCTCTTTTCTCACTCTCGCTTCTTTTCTCTCACTCTCAATCTCTCCTCCTCAGTCCCGTCTCTCTGCTTCCTCTGCAGGTCAGGTTGGCTGTGGTTGAGGCTCTCGGGCCGATGAGTCACTTGTTACCCAATGAGAAGTTGGAGGAGCATCTCCCGCGGCTGATCCCTGGCATCCTCTCTCTCTATAAGAAGAATGTGGAGGCTTTCTATGTAACAAAGGTGAGTGGAATGACTGAGATACTTCAAAAGCTGCCATGAAATTCTCTTGAGGGACAGAGATGTTCAGGGACTGGCGGGTTATACTGCCACCCCCAGGGAGATTTGGATTCTCTCTGTGACCAGCCAGATATAAGCCCTTTTATTCCCAGCATACCTCAGTTTTTAGCTAGGAATCTAGGAGGATGACCACCTTTGCTCTGTGGAGACAAGTCATAACCTATTACCCATACCAGTGCTTGATCTGGTCTCTGTGTGCAGATTTCTGGATCGGCCTTTTTTCAGCTTGACTTGTGGCATGTTGTGCCCAAACCCCGCTGGGCTGGATATGCTGGGCTAGACCGGACCTTGACCCTCCGACATTGGGCTCTGCATTGTGGTGCTTCCTGGATCTTAGTGTTCTGTATTGATAAGCTACACAGAACTTTCCAGGTTCAGAGTCGATGTACAGCCACGGGTGTAACCAGTGGCGTACTAAGTGGGGGGGCAGGGGCGGGGGGGTACGCCTCTGGGTGTAACCCGATCTCTGAAGACTCGGCCCCTAGTGCTTGCTACTCACCATCTTTCCTAGGAACAAGTGGACACAGATTAAGAATTCCCACTTCTGCCGGTGTACCGTGGAAAGGGTGAACACCTGAGGGACTGAGCGCTGATGTCTTCTGCTTGGTGGCGTGGTGCGTGTGCGCTCTGCGCTCTCTTGACACGTCTGGAACTGTTCTCAGCCAGGCCCTGCAGTACAACATGACTTGGCTTGGACATTCGTCTAAGAAACCCTAACTGATTGGGCGAAAACCATAAGGGGTATATCTTTAGCTATGAACTAAAGGAATTTGGACTTTTAGAGGCACACGAGTAGGTATTGTAAAACACTCAAGCCGCGTACACACGACCGTTTTTCCTGTCGTGCAAAAATAAACGAATAGCTGGATTCAGGTAGACTTACGACGGCGTATCAGTAGATACGCCGTCGTAAGTCCTAATCCGCGCCGTCGTATCTTTAAGCGTATTCTGGAAACCAGATACGGTTACATTTGGCCAAGATACGACCGCCGTAAGTCTCCTACGCCGTCGTATCTTAGCTGCATATTTATGCTGGCCGCTAGGGGATTAACGCCTAGAATATGTAAATTAGCTAGATACGCCTAATCACGAACGCACGCCCGTCGCAGTAAGATACGCCATTTACGTAAGGCGTTTGTTAGGCGTAAAGATAAACCACCAAAAAGATGGCGCAGCCAATGTTAAGTATAGACGTTGGAACAGCCGTCGAATTTCACGTCGTTTGCGTTAGCCGATTCAGAATGGGGCTGGACGTACGTTACGTCCACGTCGAAAAGCATTGACTATTAGCGACGTGAGTTTGAGCATACGCACTGGGATATGTTCATGCAGTTTGTTCGGCGCGTCAATAACGTGGGGTCACCATTCATTTACATGCAACACGCCTACCATCCACCTACTTTGAATTACGCGGGCTTACGCCGGCCCATTTTCGCTACGCCGCCGCAACTTAGGGAGCAAGTGCTTTGTGGATACAACACTTGCCTCTCTAACTTGCGGTGGCGGAGCGTATACGCTACGCCCGCCTAACCATACGCCGCCCTACCTGACTCCAGCTATGTTTTTCTCGACGCGATTCCTCCCAAGCCTGCCTTGCCTACACACGTTCCAGGGGGGGGGGGAAACGCTTGAACTATAAAGGGGAAGTTCCATTCGAATGGCGCCACCTTTTTGGGCTGCTTTTTGCCAATTTCGTGTTACCACGTGTTAGTAAACGTTTGGTGAGAGGCGATTTGCGCTTTTCAGTCCGTTACAGCGCGATGAGTGTGCTATCTCTATTACGATCGCGATGAGAAAATGAACGACGGGAAAAACGACGAGAAAAAATAAAGCAGGTTCTAATTTTATTTTATGTTTTCATCCAGAAAACTGTTATGGAGCTGACACACGACCGGTTTTCACGACCAATCTAAAAAATGGGTGTTTTCTCAACATGAAAAATGGTCGACCCATATGGCGGCCGATAGCCGATTTATGATGGCGCTTTTTTTTTGGGGGGGGGGGGGGGGGGGGCGATATGTTAGGCCGATTTTTTTTTTTTTTTTTTTTTAATTTTTTTTTTTTTTACCCCCCCTTTCATCTCATAAAATCTAACAGTTAGACCCCTTTCACACTGGGGCGTTTTTCAGTCACTTTTGGGCTAAAAATGGCGCCTGTAAAGTGCCTGCAAAACTGCTCCCCTGCAGTCTGTCTGAAAGCTCGAGTGCTTTCACACTGAGGCGGTGCGCTGGCAGGACGTTAAAAAAAAAAAATAAGTCCTGCAAGGAGCATCTTTGGGAGCGATGTGTATACCGCTCCTCCACCGCTCCTGCCCATTGAGATAAACGGCACCGCTGCCGAATCGCCTGCAAAGCGCTACATGGGAGCATTTAACCCCTTCATCGGTCGCTAGCTGGTATATTAGAGCCCCGCTAGCAGCCAAATAGGGCTGCTAGAATGATGGTCCAGTGTGAAAGCAGCGGAGTTCTGCGGGAAAAAAATTCAAAGTCCGCTACAAATACTGCAGCTGTTGACTTTTAGGGCTCATTTAACCACTTGCGGCCCCGCATATGGTCAATTGACGGCAGCTTAGGGGATCTGAATATCCAAGCTGCCGTCAATTGACGTCATCGTTTTCTCCGGCCACTGGGGGGCGCGTCCCCAAAATGCCGATGCGCATGCCTGGCGGTCGCGATGTCCGCCAGGTACCCGCTGATCGGCAGTTTTAGAGCAGGGACGTGGAGCTCTCTGTAATGATGGGGTGTAAACACAGAGCTCCACGTCCTGTCAGTGAGAGGAGACAGATGCTGTTTCCCTTGTACATAGGGAGACGGCATTGGTCACCTCCCCCAGTCACCCCCCTCCCCCCACACAGTTAGAACACGCCCAGGACTCACATTTAACCCCTTCCTCACCCCCTAGTGTTAACCCCTTCACTGCCAGTCACATTTATACAGTAATTAGGTCGTTTTTATAGCACTGATCGCTGTATAAATGTGAATGGTCCCAAAAATGTGTCAAAAGTGTCCGATGTGTCCGTCGCAATATCGCAGTCCTGACAAAATTCGCAGATCGCCGTATTACTAGTAAAAAAAAAAAAATTGTCAGCATTCTATCCCTTATTTCCTAGCCACTATAACCTTTGCACAAACCAATTACTATACGCTTATTGCGATTGTTTTTTTTACCAAAAATATGTAGAATACAAATCGGCCTAAACTGAGAAAAAAAATATATTTTTTTAAAAAAAAATTGGATATTTATTATAGCAAAAAGTAAAAAATATTGTGTGTTTTTTTTCAAAATTGTCGCTCTTTTTTGTTTATAGCACAAAATAAACATGGACAGGCATTTTTAAGCGCTAAAAAAAGTGGCTGTAAAAACGCCAGTGGAAATTGGCCCTTAATGTGTATGGACACTGTCCTGGGTTCCCGCAGTGCTGGCTGGCACCTGAAGCTGATCTCTCCCTCGGGTGCTCCCGCCACCTTGCGGTTTCACTTCCTGGTTCCCTACTGTGCATGCGTGAGTCGCGCTGCGTGATCCCACTGGTCCCTGCTGTCTTCTGGGACCTGTGCGTTTCCCAGAAGAAAGCTGGGGGCGCGGAGTAGGCGCCGGATGTGGTGTAGGTCACCATGTGGTGTGTGGTGTAGGTCACCAGAGTCACTGCGGTGATCCTCTATGCCCGGTAAAGAGGGAGCAAATACCTGGGATTATGCAGGTATCTGCTCCCCTCCCCCTGAAAGGTACCAAATATGACACATGGGGGGGGGGATCCGGAAAAGTGGAAGTTCCATTATTACTCTGCTAAGTAATATGGAAAATTTCTTAAATTTAAACACAACAAGCTTCCAATTGGTGCACTTGTATGTATGATTTAGATATACAAATAAAATATATATAATCTAATACACAAAAACAGGTAATGAAAACTTTGGTCGAAAAGAAAACATGGGCTCACTTTACTGTTTTTATTTTTTGTTAAAGCATATTTTTTCCAAAAAAATTGCGTTTGAAAGACCGATGTGCGAATACCGTGTGACATAAAATATTGCAACAATTTCTATTTTATTTCCTAGGGTCTCTGCATATATATAAAGTATATATAATGTTTGGGGGTCCCAAGTGATTTTCTAACAGAGAATACAGGATTTTTACTTGTAAGCAACAAGTGTCCAAAAAGACTTAGGGCCAGATTCTCAGAGGCGCTACGACGGGGTATCTCAGATACCCCGTCGTATCGCCATTTTTTTCCCCGGGTATCTATGCGTCTGATTCTTAGAATCACTTTGGCATAGATACGGGGGAAGATCCGACAAGTGTAATTGTATTACACTTGCGGATCGTAGATGTAATGACAACTCCGGCCACTAGGTGGCCTTTATGTTGTTTTCTCATTTGCCTATGCAAATGAGGCTACTACGCCGATTCCCGAGCGGTTTTATGCCGCCCCGTCGTCGTTTTCGTCCGCCTAAGGGTACCCCTGCAAAGATGTGGAGTATCTTACGCAGTACCGTCGGGTGCCGTTGGATGCCATGTTAAGTATGGCGTCGGGTCAGCGTAGTTTTTTTTTTTTTTTCCGTCGGTAACGTCGTTTTACTAAGTCGTTCGCGAATAGGGCATTGCGTAAGTGACGATCACGTTGTTTTGACGTCGGTTTCAATGACGCTTTCCGACGTGAGCTGGAGCATGCGCACTGGGCTTTTTCCCCGGCCGGCGCATGCGCAGTTCGATCGACGCGGGGGCGCGCTTAATTTAAATACAAGCCGCCCCCTTTGAATTAAGCGGCCTTACGCTGGGCCATTTACTCTACGCCTCCGCAAACTACGGAGCAAGTGCATGGAGAATACGGCACTTGCTCTGTTAAGTTGCGGCGGCGTAGTGTAAATGGCTTGCGCTACGCCGGCAGATTTGTATGAGAATCTGGCCCTTAGCCTTTAAATGGTTAAACTGAGAACTTCTTCTACACACAGGAGTTCGTTGATAAGTAGCAACATTGTAGAGAAGTCGCTTCCACAGGAAACTTCTCAGGCAACTTGCATTGACTTCTATTAGGCCCTTTTCACACTGGGGCGTTTTTTGAGCGTTATTTGAGCGAAGCCTCATCTGTAATCCCAATGTTCTGGTAAAGCACTGCTAAGACCCTAACGTTTTAGGGCGTTTTTGCAGCGCCTCGGTGTGAAAGGGTGAGGCGGTTTTACAGCGCTTTCAATTCATTTCAATGGAGAGGGGCGTTTTTTGGAGCGTTTTTTTTTCAGCGCCCAAAAGCTGCTCCAAAGATGCTGCTTGCAGGACTCAGTGTGAAAAGGTCCATTTGTGATGCATGGAGAGCGATTTATGAGCGTTTTAAGAGCGCTATTTTGTGTATTTTGTGCGTGTACTCGAGAGAGGAGCCGGACTGCAGGAGTTAGGAGTAGGCAGACCCTCCCCCAGAGGCAATCTGCCATCTTTCTCCATGCCCCCGGGTGGGCTGTGTGTGAGGGGGTCCTCTCACACAGCCCACCCTACCTGCTCCGCTTTGAAGCCCAACTGTGCAGAGGGACTCCCCTATGAGGGAGTGAGAGGATCTAGACCGCTCAGCCAGCCCTGTTAGTCCTTCGCCTCTCTCTCTTTTTTAGAGACCGCCTGGCCAAAGTGCGTGCGTGTTAACCCAATTTCAAGTGCGTGTAAGTGTGGTGGTTTTTGTGGGAGGGGGTGGGTGTGCTAAGCGCAGGCTTACCTCGCATAGCACACGCTAAAACGCTGTAAAAACGCTTCAGTGTGAAAGGGGTCCTACAGAAGCTTTTTGTAAGTCGCACTGTTGAAGTTTAAATCTGATTTTTTTACAGCGCAAACTGACCGATGCCGATTAATTAAACACCAAATATCGGTCGATATATCAGTCGACCTCTATTCGTGTGTGTGTGTGTGTGTACGCAGCATAAGGGTTTTCATTGTAGAAATACTAATATATATATATTTAATAAAAAAAAAAACAATTGTACATCTAAAATCGTATATTCCAATATTATAGCTGGTCCACAAAGGTCCTCATAACGTTCACCATAATATACAGACTCGATGAGTACGGTACGAACGACCAGAAATACAACTGTAGGGTAGAGCCCCATGAAGTGGGTCCAGAGGAGAAGGAGAACTTGCTCCACATGTTTCGCGTGTTGAAACACTTCCTCAGGAGCACAGACATAGGAATAGGAATGGCCGCGATGAATAAGACAACAGTCAGCCTTGGTACAGAGACAATGGTGATGTGCAGGGCTGGTGCAAGGATTTTTAACTCCCTAGGCGAAACCTCATTTTGTCGCCCCACTGGCTCCACCTCTGACTCCACCCCCTTTGGCATGCCCATGTAAATCCCACTTTTTTAATTAAAGAGGTGGTTCACCCTAAATCTACTCTGTCCCATCCGATCCAGCATACTGGCGTCAGCGCCAGTATGCTGTTGTTTTTTTATTTTTTATAATTGCTCTACTTACTGTTTAATTAATAATTTCCGTTTGTCTCCACCGCGGGTGAATGGCGCTGCTATGGCGCGTCACGGCTTCTGAAAATAGCCGATTCCCGGCGCAATACGGCGCCTGCGCACAGACCTAGGAGCCGACTGCGCAGGCGCTGTATATCTCCTAGTCCAATTTCGGCTTTTTTCGGAGGGCGTGACGCTCCATAGCCATAGGACTCGGATATGTATCGCGCTGGGAATAGCCGAGTACTAAATCGGCTATTTTCGGAAGCCGGGACGCGCTATAGCAGCGCCAATGCACCCGCGGTGGAGACAAATGAAAATTATTAATTGAACAGTGAGTACAGCTATTAAAAAAAAAAAAAAAAAAGCATACTGGCGCTGATGCCAGTATGCTGGATCAGATGGGACAGAGTAGATTTAGGGTGAACCACCGCTTTAAGTGCCCATCAAATGCGCCCTCGCCAGCGCCCAATCAAATGCGCCCTCGCCAGCGCCCAATCAAATGCGCCCTCGCCAGCGCCCAATCAAATGCGCCCTCGCCAGCGCCCAATCAAATGCGCCCTCGCCAGCGCCCAATCAAATGCGCCCTCGCCAGCGCCCAATCAAATGCGGCTTCGCCAGCGCCCAATCAAATGCGGCCTCGCCAGCGCCCAATCAAATGCGGCCTCGCCCCCTCGCCAGCGCCCAATCAAATGCGCCCTCGCCAGCGCCCATCAAATGCGCCCTCGCCAACGCCCATCAAATGCGCCCTCGCCAGCGCCCCATCAAATGCGCCCTCGCCAGCGCCCCATCAAATGCGCCCTCGCCAGCGCCCCATCAAATGCGCCCTCGCCAGCGCCCATCACTGAATGTTTGCTTGCTTCCATTCATTCAGGAGTCGGGACACAGACACAGTCCTCCGCCACCACTGCTCCTCTGACACTACGTGCAAATGGAGTGGCGGCTGTCTGCTGATGCTGAGACTTGGTTGCTTGCTGCAAAGAGTAGAAACACCAGTGGCCGGGCGCCCTAGGCAGTACTGCGCCCTAGGCGGCTGCCTAGTTTGCCTAGTGGTAGCACCGGCCCTGGTGATGTGTTGTACATATGGCCAGTCAGGGGTCTTCATTTGGGTTTAGAAATTCCACATGGAATCTACCAGGTCTGCCATGGCTTCCATTCACCAGGGAGAATTTCTGTCTTCCTGAGAATGTGTGTGTGTGTCCCCACTATCCACTCCCATACCAGGGGGGCACTTATACACCCTCCCGCCCAGACCAGCTTTCAGTGCTGTCGCACTTTGAATAACAACTGCGCAGTCATGCTACACTTTACCCAAACTACATTTTTACCATCCCCCCCCCCCCCCCCCCCCCCCACAAATAGAGATTTCTTTTGGTGGTATTTGATCACCTCTGCAAATTGTATTTTTTGCGCTAAAAAAACAGAAAAAGAGCGACAATTTTGGAAAAAAAATCAATATTTTCTTTTTTGCTATAATAAATACTCCTAAAAATATATTAAAAAAAGTTTTTTCCTCAGTTTAGGCCGATAGGTATTCTACCTATTTTTGGAAAAAAAAAAAATCGCAATAAACGTTTATTAATTGGTTTGCGCAAAAGTTATAGCATCTACCATGGCATTTTTACTAATATGTATGTATGTGTGTATATATATATATATATATATATATATAATTTTTTTTTACTAGTAATGGCGGCGATCAGGGTTTTTTTTTTATCAGAACTGCGACATTATGGCGGACGCTTTTGACACATTTTTGGGACCATTCACATTTTATACAGAGATTAGTGCTATAAAAATGCATTGATTACTGTAAAAATTTCACTGGCAGGGAAGGGGTTAACACTAGGGGCGAAGAAGGGGTTAATTGTTCCCTGGGTGTGTTCTAACTAAAGGGGGGGGGGGACTGACTAGGAGAAATGACAGATCGCTGTTCATACATTGTATATGCGATCAGTCATTTCTCCCCCTGAAAGAACAGGGAGCTGTGTGTTTTACACACACAGCTCCCAGGTTTTCGCTCTGTCACGAGAGATCGCGGGTGCCTGGCGGTGATCCCGCCCGCCCAGCCGGGCACTCACATCAGCACCAGGGGGCGTGCGCATGCACCCCTAGTAGCCGCAGAGCAACATGATATATCAAACGTAATATTATGTGATTTTGCGCAGCCGAGCCAAGTTGCCGCAGTAATACTGCGGTGGGCGGTCGGCAAACGGTTAAGCCTTTCTTCTGCATCTCAGAAATTTACGGGGTTGCCAGCTCCTGTGCATGGACTATCTTCTGCTGGGGGAACAGTAGACACCGGTTCCAACACACAATGAAGACGTTCAGCTGGGTACTAAGCCTTGAGAACTCGGCACTGAAATGTAGCCAGGTCTTCGGACCTCTGGATCATGTAGCCAGGTCTTCGGACCTCTGGATCATGTAGCCAGGTCTTCGGACCTCTGGATCATGTAGCCAGGTCTTCGGACCTCTGGATCATGTAGCCAGGTCTTCGGACCTCTGGATCATGTAGCCAGGTCTTCGGACCTCTGGATCATGTAGCCAGGTCTTCGGACCTCTGGATCATGTAGCCAGGTCTTCGGACCTCTGGATCATGTAGCCAGGTCTTCGGACCTCTGGATCATGTACCCAGGTCTTCGGACCTCTGGATCTAATCCTTGACACACCGCTCAGAGTTTGTCTTCATGAGAAGCTTCAACATCTCCACTTCCAGACTCTCGTTAGTCCTGGAGGAGTCCTCCTCTGATTCTTGGGCTCCGGGGTAAATTGAATCCTCCTTAGAGGCTGTCCCATTCGCCCAGTTTCACTCCAGACCCATAAAACATAACAATCTGTCATTGTGGGACAAGCCAGTCCTTCGCCAGTACCGATTTATCCGGCACCATATGGAAAGCAGACTTGGAATGGTGTAAGACTTTCACCCCAGGAAATTCTCTGTGTGGCAAATCCTGGTGTATTTGTAGACGGATTTAGACCTGCAGTTGGCTCTGGGCACTATTATGGGTCAGGTCTCTGCACTTCCACTGGATTGCCATTCTTTCATGTGGCTCCTAACAATTGACTCCATAGGATCTCCGTTCAGTTCTCTCGGCTCTTCCAGAGAACTCCTTTTGAACCCACCCGGGATTTTCCACTCTCGCTCTCCTTGTCATTCACCTCTTCCAGGCGAGAGTCTGAGCTCCTGGCCTTCTCCTCCTTTCTGGCCTTTGTCAAAGGGAACAAAATGATGCCGAGGTCCGGAATTTCCTTCCTACTGAAAGTAGTTTTGGCCTTTCGCCTCAGCCAGGAAATCGTTCTTCTGTCTCTCTGTCCGGCAGGGGCGTATCTATAGCATTTGGCACCCGGGGTAGATCCAATACCTGGCACCCCCCACCTTTAAAATGTAAAAACACCCCACTGTGCCCCCTACATACCTCTGTATCCTTCAATATCTCTTTGTCACTACTGTGTACCCCCTCTCCACAACTGCACCTCTGGACCCCTTTACATTACACAGCACCCTACACCTCTGGGCCCCTTTACATTACACAGCACCACTGGACCCCTTTACATTACAACGCACCCTTCATCACTGGACCCCTTTACATTACAGAGCACTCTGGACCACTTTACATTACACAGCACCCTCACAGTACAGACGCCCCTATAGTGAGACCCCCACCCGACACCCCTACAGTGCAAACCACCCACGGTACAGACACCTCTACAGTGTAGACCCCCACCCCACAGTACAGACACCCCTATAGTGCAGACCCCCACCCTACAGTACAGACACCCATATAGTACAGAGATGGCTCTACTGTGCAGACCCCCAACCCACAGTACATACCCATAATAATGTATCCCAGTCTGATGATAAGCGCGGCACATGTATAGATCAACTGGTCAGGTCACGGGTCCGCTCCCGCTGTGTAGGGAGGAGGAGGGGGAGACGGCTTCACTCTGCACGGCTGAGACTGAACGGAGGAACGGCCATGAGAGAAGGAGTCCTGCAGGTCCCGGGTGTCACTCGGCTCGCACCCTCACCTCCCCCTCCCCTCCTCCTTGAAAAGCCACTACAGGCTCTATGTAGCCGCAGGTGTTTCTGTCACCGCCGGCGCCTCGGTTTAAGCCTGCCCACCCCGCTGTCTTCACTTCAGACGCAGAGGAGGGGGTGCCTGCCTGACGCCCCCCCCCAGTGTGTGTCACCCGTGGGCGGCCCGCCCCACACTTAGTACGCCTCTGCTGTCCGGATTCAAATTTTAGGAGATCTCCCTCCATTGTCTGGTGCCTTTTAGACGATCACTTTTGCATAGTAGTGACGTATCTTCTATGGTTCTTTGTGTAAAGTGCCGAGCACTGGCTTGCAATTAACCAGAGATAAGGGAGTGATTAGTCCCGACGTGCACACCCCTCCACACTTTACAGATATTCAGCTTGAGCTTCATTGTAGCTCTGAACAGTCTCGGATCTCGGTTCACCTCGCTGCTTCCGTTTTGTCATTCTTGATGGCACTATTTCTCGTGCTTCAGATGAACCTTTTATCAAGCTTGTGGTCCTTCAATGGGAAGATTATGGGATCTTTGAGGAACATCGGTCCAACCTCGCTCAATGTCTCTGTGATCTTGCTCTTGGCATTGCTTTTCCTTAAAACTGAGGCATGCTGGGGAGGAGGAGGGGTTATACCAGTTTCCAGATTCTCCTCCAGACGGTAGTAAAACCCAATAGTCTGAATTTCTGTGTCCTGCAATGAGCACTGAGAAATAGTTTTATGGGAAGTTTAAAAAAATCATTGGCCATGTACCAGAGCCCACTGTTTTGGAGGAGAGTGCCGTGTCATGGCCAGCACAGTGGGGGGGGAAGGGTTTCCCGCCTCCCCAGGGCACGGTGGGGGGGAAGGGTTTCCCAGGGCACGTGGGGGGGAAGGGTTTCCCGCCTCCCGGGACATGGTGGGGGGGGGGGGGGGGGGGAAAGGGTTTCCCGCCTCCCAGGACACGGTGGGGGGGAAGGGTTTCCTGCTCCCGCGGCATGGTGGGGGGGAAGGGTTTCCCGCCTCCCGTGGCACGGTGGGGGGGGAAGGGTTTCCCGCTCCCGGGACACGGTGGGGGGGAAGGGTTTCCCGCCTCCCGGGGCACGGTGGGGGGGAAGGGTTTCCCGCCTCCCAGGACACGGTGGGGGGGAAGGGTTTCCCGCCTCCCAGGACACGGTGGGGGGGAAGGGTTTTCCGCCTCCCAGGACACGGTGGGGGGAAGGGTTTCCCGCCTCCCAGGATACGGTGGGGGGGGGGTTTCCTGCCTCCCAGGATACGGTGGGGGGGGAAGGGTTTCCCGCCTCCCAGGATACGGTGAGGGGGAAGGGTTTC
Source organism: Rana kukunoris (assembly GCA_029574335.1). Taxonomy (NCBI): domain Eukaryota; kingdom Metazoa; phylum Chordata; class Amphibia; order Anura; family Ranidae; genus Rana; species Rana kukunoris. The sequence goes on along the minus strand of JAJQKJ010001449.1, from coordinate 78,960 downwards.
CCGCTCCCGGGGCACGGTGGTGGGGAAGGGGCTTCCTGGCACAGTGGTGGAGAAGGGGCTTCCGGGCACGGTGGGGGAAGGGGGATTTGGGCCCGGTGGGGGGGGAAGGGTTTACCGCCTCCCGGGGCACGGTGGGGGGGAAGGGGCTTCCGGCATGGTGGTGAAGGGGCTTCCGGGCACGGTGGTGGAGAAGGGGCTTCCGGGCACGGTGGTGGTGAAGGGGCTTCCGGGCACGGTGGGGGAAGGGGGATTCGGGGCACGGTGGGGGGCAAGGGTTTCCCGCCTCCCGGGGCATGGTGGGGGGGGGAAGGGGCTTCCAGGCACGGTGGTGGTGGAGAAGGGGCTTCCAGGCACGGTGGTGGTGGAGAAGGGGCTTCCGGGCACGGTGGTGGTGGAGAAGGGGCTTCCGGGCACGGTGGTGGTGGTGAAGGGGCTTCCGGGCACGGTGGTGGTGGTGAAGGGGCTTCCGGGCACGGTGGTGGAAGGGGGATTCGGGGCACGTGGGGGGGAAGGGTTTCCCGCCTCCCGGGGCACGGTGGGGGGGGAAGGGGCTTCCGGGCACGGTGGTGGTGAAGGGGCTTCCGGCACGGTGGTGGTGAAGGGGCTTCCGGGCACGGTGGTGGTGAAGGGGCTTCTGGGCATGGTGGGGGAACGGGGATTTGGGGCACGGTGGGGGGAAGGAGGTTTTCTTCCTCCCCGGGGCACGGTGGGGACCAGATGGCACCATGGACGGTCAGATGGTTGGAGGAGGTAGACTGTGAAAGGTTGAAACTCCCAGGAGTGGCAGTCCTGTGAAATCTGAGGATGAGCCCTGATATTGGTGCTCCAGCCTTCCTGTAGGTGTAACCTTGTGGGGGCTCTCCGGTTGTAGCGGGATGTATAATAATGCTCCACCTTTATTGTGTCTGTTGTTAGAGCTTCTGTCAGATCCTGGAGAGCGCCGTGGCCAATGACAGCCGGACTCTGGAGCCTCTGATGGACTCGGTGCTGGCAGCCCTTCACTCCCAGGTAAGGATTCCTTCACTGCCTCTTGGTGAGCTCAGCTGACTGTCACTCCTAACCCTAACCGTCTCTTCCTAACCGTCTCTTCCTAACCGTCTCTTCCTAACCGTCTCTTCCTAACCGTCTCTTCCTAACCGTCTCTTCCTAACCGTCTCTTCCTAACCGTCTCTTCCTAACCGTCACTCCCATCATCTGCAGCTGAATTGAAATCAATACTAAATGTATTACTTCCACGCTCCTACCGTTCTAAAGTGCAAAGTGAATATGATAATATCGTGTAAAAAAGCCAAACACAAAATAAGTTCAATAGTGCAAATAGTGAATGTTCAAACAATGTATCGGTGCCCTCGGGGCCGGTGTATCGGAGCCCCCTGGACAATCTATCAACTTCTTCAAATAGTATGCATAATCTTCAAATCCCCGCTGGACAGGAGGTATATTTAGACCACTCTGAGGATATGGACATCCTTTGTCGTAGGCACATTAGATGACAGTAGGGGGAGGGGGGAATCTCAGTTATGTCACGACGCGTTTCATGGGTTCCAAATATCTCGCTTCCTCTGGGTCTGAGTGATGCTTGGAAGGGTCTCCTATCCCTTAGATGTAAAATAAATGATTCCATTATATTGGGGGGGGGGGGGGCAGAGGCTGTATAGCTGCACATCACAACCCTTCATTCACTGTCCTGTCTTGTGGTGTGTGCCGGAGCCGGGAGACACCGATACTCTCTGTATTTTATGGTTGGGATGGAGGAGGGGAGGACGCCACTGTCTTCAATGTCTACCTGATGGGAAAATTAAATTTGCATCTAGTCAGCTGAACCCACGAGATTCGGCCTAAATTTAGGGACATCGGAAGTTCTGGGTCATCTCTGGTTGTGCCTCCCCCATTGTCTTTCTTCCTCTCCTGGCAGATCTGCTCCTCCATGGACTCCTCCACTCTAATGATGGAACGGAATAAGAATGAGCTTCTCCGCTGCTTCACAGTTCTTGGTAAGGGTGTAGTCCGGGGGTGGGGGTGGTCGGGTGTAGTCCGGGGTCAGAGGGGTCGGATGGAGTCCGGGGGGGATGTGTTTGGGGTGGGTGTTGTCCGGGGGGGATGCGTTTGGGGTGGGTGTTGTCCGGGGGGGATGTGTTTGGGGTGGGTGTTGTCCGGGGGGGATGTGTTTGGGGTGGGTGGAGTCCGGGGGGATGTGTTTGGGGTGGGTGTAGTCGGGGGGGAAGTGTTTGGGGTGGGTGGAGTCCGGAGGGGATGTGTTTGGGGTGAGTGGAGTTCGGGGGGGGTGTGTTTTGGGGTGGGTATAGTCCGGGGGGGGGGGTGTTTGGGGTGGGTGGAGTCCGGGGGGGTGTGTTTTGGGTGGGTGGAGTCCGGGGGTGTGTGTTTGGGGTGGGTGGAGTCCGGGGGGGATGTGTTTGGGGTGGGTGCAGTCCGGGGGGGATGTGTTTGGGGTGGGTGGAGTCCGGGGGGGATGTGTTTGGGGTGGGTGGAGTCCCGCCCCGCAGATGGACCAGGTCCTTTCACTCCTAGAGAATGTCCGCTGGAGGATCGTCTTCCACCCCCTGTCCCCAGATCCAATGTCTGCTCAGCTTTACCTGGGAGATCTATGATGGATAAAGATATATGAAGAATGATTATAGCTGAATAATGATTTATGATGCATGAAGATGGAAGAATGATAAATGATGGTGGTTGATGAGTGAATGATTAGGATGGGTGAGTGATAATGGAAGGATGATGGGTGGATGGCGATGGAGGAAGAACGATGATGGGAGAATGAAAATGAATGGATGATGATTGATGATGATAGAAGAATGATGATGGAAGTATGATGGGTGGATGGTAATCTAGGAAGATGATTGATAATGGAGGCAGCAGGATTTTTTTGTTGTCCCCTCCATTGGGGGGCCACCTGTCATCATTGTTGAGGTGTGTCGTCTTCGGGGATTTGTTCTCCTCATGCAGATGACACGTTGCCTCTTCCTCTGTATGTGGACTTGAACAATGATCTTCTCTTATTGGCTGGATTCTGGTTTGTTGTTTATCCCATTGGAAGAGTTTTCTGTGTGGTAAGTGATCCTGCCAGACACGGGTAGCGGTCCTGTGTTCTCTCGTGGAGAGTAGCCCTCCTAGCTCTTGCCTTCGGTCGGCACAGTGGCGTAGTAGTCGTCGCTTCTGCCAGACACGGATAGTGGTCCTGTGTTCTCTCGGAGAGTCGCCCTCCTAGATCTTGTCTTGGGTCGGCACAGTGGCGTAGTAGTCGTTGCTTCTGCCAGACACAGGTAGTGGTTCTGTGTTCTCTCGGGGAGGGTCGCCCTCCTAGCTCTTGTCTTGGGTCGGCACAGTGGCGTAGTGGTCGTCGCTTCTGCCAGACACGGATAGTGGTCCTGTGTTCTCTCGGAGAGTCGCCCTCCTAGATCTTGTCTTGGGTCGGCACAGTGGCGTAGTAGTCGTTGCTTCTGCCAGACACGGGTAGCGGTCCTGCGTTCTCTCGGGGAGAGTCGCCCTACTAGCTCTTGTCTTGGGTCGGCAAAGTGGCGTAGTAGTCGTCGCTTCTGCCAGACACGGGTAGCGGTCCCGCGTTCTCTCGTGGAGAGTCGCCCTCCTAGCTCTTGTCTTGGGTCGGCACAGTGGCGTAGTGGTCGTCGCTTCTGCCAGATACGGGTAGCGGTCCTGTGTTCTCTCGTGAAGAGTCCCCCTCCTAGCTCTTGTCTTGGGTCGGCACAGTGGCGTAATGGTCGTCGCTTCTGCCAGACACGGGTAGCGGTCCTGCGTTCTCTCGTGGAGAGTCGCCCTCCTAGCTCTTGTCTTGGGTCGGCACAGTGGCGTAGTGGTCGTCACTTCTGCCTTGCAGCACTGGGGTCCTCACTTCAAATCCTGGCCAGGGCACAATGTGCATGGAGTTTGCATGCTTCTCCTGGTGTGGGGGTTCCTCACGCACTCCAGGGGCATGGCGGGGACCTCGAACTGGGGAGAATGTACGGGGAGTGCTGCGTCTACTAAAGGCGCTCTATATATCCTGTACTGTACAGAATGATTGGTCTCTCTGGTGAGGAGATGGGGGAGTGGGTGAGTAGTATGACCAGAGAGAACTGGGCAGGGCTGACACCAGTCCAGGGAGCGGAGGGCATTCCCAGTAGATGGGGGGAGGGGATGAACGTGAGCTACGCCCCCCGACCTTCACTCACATCTTCTGCTTTTTGCCTCTTGCAGCTGCCAAGTTCCCTGATAATTTGCTGTCGTTTTTACTCCCCAAAATGGAGACCAGCAACCCCAAAGTGCGAGTGGGAACCCTGATCATCCTGAAACAAGTCCTCAACTCTGCCGGTGAGTGGCTGGGGGAGGGCCTGGAGATGGGGGAGGGTCCGATGATTGGAGGACTTGACTGGGTCTAATGGGGAGAGGGTCTGATAACAGGGGAGGGCCTGGAGATGGGCGGGTGCAATGGGGGGAGGGTCTGGTGGTGGGAGTGTCCGATGATTGGAGGACTTGACTGGGACCGGTCTGATGGTGGGAGGGTCTAATGGTGGAAAGGTTTGATGGGGGGAGGGTCTGATAACGGGGGAGGGTCTTATTGGTTGGAGGTCCCTCAGGTCTTTTCCCGCCTCTGATCTCCGCACTTTGTTCTTTCAGCGCCATTTATGGAAGTGAAGAAGTCGCTAATTCTGGCGGCTGTGAGACATCCTCTGCAGGACAACAGCAACCGGGTACATGTGGGGCAATACCATGGGGCACTATTCCCCCCACTGACACCAATGATGGGACACTATTTCCCCCCCCACTGACACCAATGATGGGGCACTATTCCTCCCACTGACACCAATGATGGGACACTATTCCCCCCCCCCACTGACACCAATGATGGGACACTATTCCCCCCCCCCCACTGACACCAATGATGGGACACTATTCCCCCCCCCCCACTGACACTAATGATGGGACACTATTCCCCCCCACTGACACCAATGATGGGGCACTATTGCCCCCCCCACTGACACCAATGATGGGGCACTATTGCCCCCCCCACTGACACCAATGATGGGGCACTATTGCCCCCCCCCCACTGACACCAATGATGGGGCACTATTGCCCCCCCCCCACTGACACCCAATGATGGGACACTATTGCCCCCCCCCCCACTGACACCAGTGATGGGACACTATTGCCCCCCCCCCACTGACACCAGTGATGGGACACTATTGCCCCCCCCCCACTGACACCAATGATGGGCACTATTGCCCCCCCCCACTGACACCAATGATGGGACACTATTGCCCCCCCCCCCACTGACACCAGTGATGGGACACTATTGCCCCCCCCCACTGACACCAGTGATGGGACACTATTGCCCCCCCCCCACTGACACCAGTGATGGGACACTATTGCCCCCCCCCCCACTGACACCAGTGATGGGACACTATTGCCCCCCCCCCACTGACACCAGTGATGGGACACTATTGCCCCCCCCCACTGACACCAGTGATGGGACACTATTGCCCCCCCCCACTGACACCAGTGATGGGACACTATTGCCCCTCCCACTGACACCAGTGATGGGACACTATTGCCCCTCCCACTGACACCAGTGATGGGACACTATTGCCCCTCCCACTGACACCAGTGATGGGACACTATTGCCCCTCCCACTGACACCAGTGATGGGACACTATTGCCCCTCCCACTGACACCAGTGATGGGACACTATTGCCCCTCCCACTGACACCAGTGATGGGACACTATTGCCCCTCCCACTGACACCAGTGATGGGACACTATTCCCCCCCCACTGACACCAATGATGGGGCACTATTGCCCCCCCCACTGACACCAATGATGGGGCACTATTGCCCCCCCCCACTGACACCAATGATGGGGCACTATTGCCCCCCCCCCCACTGACACCAATGATGGGCACTATTGCCCCCCCCCCCACTGACACCAGTGATGGGACACTATTGCCCCCCCCCCACTGACACCAGTGATGGGACACTATTGCCCCCCCCCCACTGACACCAGTGATGGGACACTATTGCCCCCCCCCCCACTGACACCAGTGATGGGACACTATTGCCCCCCCCCCCCACTGACACCAGTGATGGGACACTATTGCCCCCCCCCCCACTGACACCAGTGATGGGACACTTTTGCCCCCCCCCCCCCCACTGACACCAATGATGGGACACTATTGCCCCCCCCCCCCACTGACACCAGTGATGGGACACTATTGCCCCCCCCCCCACTGACACCAGTGATGGGACACTATTGCCCCCCCCCACTGACACCAGTGATGGGACACTATTGCCCCCCCCCACTGACACCAGTGATGGGACACTATTGCCCCCCCCCACTGACACCAGTGATGGGACACTATTCCCCCCCCCCCACTGACACCAATAATGGGACACTATTCCCCCCCCACTGACACCAATGATGAGACACTATTCCTCCCACTGACACCAATGATGGGACACTATTCCTTCCACTGACACCAATGATGGGACACTATTCCTTCCACTGACACCAATGATGGGACACTATTCCTTCCACTGACACCAATGATGGGACACTATTCCCCCCCCCACTGACACCAATAATGGGACACTATTCCCCCCCACTGACACCAATAATGGGACCCTATTCCCCCCCACTGACACCAATGATGGGACACTATTCCTCCCACTGACACCAATGATGGGACACTATTCCTCCCACTGACACCAATAATGGGACACTATTCCTCCCACTGACACCAATGATGGGACACTATTCCTCTTACGGATTCCGTTCTTCTCTCCTCCTCCTTGTTCCTCACCTTTCCTCCTGCCCCCAGCAGTCCCATGTATATGATATGTAGGTGCTCATGTCTCTGCAGGTACGCCGGGCGATGGTTCAGCTGATCAGTGCCATGGCACATCACGGTTACCTGGAGCAGCCGGGGGGAGAGGTGCTGCTGGAGTACATTATCCGTCTGTGCTGTATTACACCGGACACCACGGTATGAGGGCAGACCTTGTCAGGTCTCCTGTCTGAGAGCAGAGGGGGCAGACATGGCGTCGGGTCTCCGGTCTATGAGAGCGGAGGGGGCAGACATGGTGTTGGGTCTCCTGTCTATGAGAGCGGAGGGGGCAGACATGGTGTTGGGTCTCCCGTCTATGAGAACAGAGGGGGCAGACATGGCGTCGGGTCTCCTGTCTATGAGAGCGGAGGGGGCAGACATGGTGTCGGGTCTCCGATCTATGAGAGTGGAGGGGGCAGACATGGCGTCGGGTCTCCTGTCCATGAGAGTGGAGGGGGTAGACATGGCGTCGGGTCTCCTGTCTATGAGAACGGAGGGGGCAGACATGGCGTCGGATCTCCTCCTGTCTATGAGAGCGGAGGCGGCAGACATGGCGTCGGATCTCCTCCTGTCTATGAGAGCGGAGGGGGCAGACATGGCGTCGGGTCTCCTGTCTATGAGAGCGGAGGGGGCAGACATGGCGTCGGGTCTCCTGTCTATGAAGCGGAGGGGGGCAGACATGGCGTCGGGTCTCCTGTCTATGAGAGCGGAGGGGGCAGACATGGCGTCGGGTCTCCTGTCTATGAGAGCGGAGGGGGGCAGACATGGCGTCGGGTCTCCTGTCTATGAGAGCGGAGGGGGGCAGACATGGCGTCGGGTCTCCTGTCTATGAGAGCGGAGGGGGCCAGACATGGCGTCGGGTCACCAGTCTATGAGAGCGGAGGGGGGCAGACATGGCGTCGGGTCTCCTGTCTATGAGAGCGGAGGGGGGCAGACATGGCGTCGGGTCTCCTGTCTATGAGAGCGGAGGGGGCAGACATGGCGTCGGATCTCCTCCTATCTATGAGAGCGGAGGGGGCAGACATGGCGTCAGGTCTACTGTCTATGAGAGCGGGGGGGGGGGGGGGGCAGACATGGCGTCGGGTCTCCTCCTGTCTTTGAGAGCGGAGGGGGCAGACATGGCGTTGGGTCTCCCGTCTGAGAGCAGAGGGGGCAGACATGGTGTCGGGTCTCTTGTCTATGAGAGCGGAGGGGGCAGACATGGTGTCAGTTCTTCTCCTGGGATCATAGTGCGGGGTGGGGGTAACAGAATGGCAGTATGATTTCATTGTGGGGGTGGGGGTCATAGTGTGAGAGTGGGGTAATGGCATGGCAGAATGATTTCATTGTGGGGGAGGGGTGGGGCTAACAGGATGGCAGTATGATCTCATTGTGGGGGTGGGGTCATAGTGTGAGGGTGGGATTACAGGATGGCAGTATGATCTCATTGTAGGGGTGGGATGACGACATAGTGGTATGACCTCATTGTTTGATTTGGGGGGGGGGGGGTGGCATAGTGGTGGACAGTGTGGACGGTTATTTCAGGGTGGAGTGTATTTTTCCTTTAGTCTTTATTCTTCTCTCTCCATTTCTCAGCCGCGCAGACGGAACTCGGAACAGGAGGAGGTGACAGATGAGAGTGTCCGGAGGATCAGCATCAACACCCTCTACCTGATCAGCACCACTGTGGATCGAATGATCAATGTGAGTTCCCATATCCTCATCTTCTATGGGGGTAGAGAGGAATGGTCCATTGTGGGGATGGGGGTAGAGAGGAATGGTCCATTGTGGGGGATGGGGGTAGAGAGGAATGGTCCATTGTGGGGATGGGGGTAGAGAGGAATGGTCCATTGTGGGGATGGGGGTAGGGAGGAATGGTCTATTGTGGGGATGGGTGTAGGGAGGAATGGTCCATTGTGGGGATGGGGGTAGAGAGGAATGGTCCATTGTGGGGATGGGGGTAGAGAGGAATGGTCCATTGTGGGGATGGGGGTAGGGAGGAATAATCCATTGTGGGGATGGGGGTAGGGAGGAATAATCCATTGTGGGGCATGGGGGTAGGGAGGAATAATCCATTGTGGGGGATGGGGGTAGGGAGGAATGGTCCATTGTGGGGGATGGGGGTAGGGAGGAATGGTCCATTGTGGGGGATGGGGGGTAGGGAGGAATGGTCCATTGTGGGGGATGGGGGTAGGGAGGAATGGTCCATTGTGGGGGATGGGGTAGGGAGGAATGGTCCATTGTGGGGGATGGGGGTAGGGAGGAATGGTCCATTGTGGGGGATGGGGGTAGGAGGAATGGTCCATTGTGGGGATGGGGGTAGGGAGGAATGGTCCATTGTGGGGGATGGGGGTAGGGAGGAATGGTTCATTGTGGGGGATGGGGTAGGGAGGAATGGTCCATTGTGGGGGAATGGGGTATGGAGGAATGGTCCATTGTGGGGGATGGGGGTAGGGAGGAATGGTCCATTGTGGGGGATGGGGGTAGGGAGCAATGGTCCATTGTGGGGATGGGGTAGGGAGCAATGGTCCATTGTGGGGGATGGGGGTAGGGAGCAATGGTCCATTGTGGGGGAATGGGGTAGGGAGGAATGGTCCATTGTGGGGGAATGGGGTAGGGAGGAATGGTCCATTGTGGGGCATGGGGGTAGGGAGGAATGGTCCATTGTGGGGCATGGGGGTAGGGAGGAATGGTCCATTGTGGGGGATGGGGGTAGGGAGGAATGGTCCATTGTGGGGGATGGGGGTAGGGAGCAGTGGTCCATTGTGGGGGTGGGCTAGGGAGGAATTGTCCAGCTGAGCCACATCACATGTTGTATTACTTAACCTGTCACAGGAGTCGCACGATGAAAATGCCCTGCGTGGGCACGGGGAAGGATGCTGTGTGGCACCCATGGCAGCTTTTGAGTCAGATCTTAGAAGTGACCCCTCTTCTGCCAGGATCGGTCTCTCTGACACCACTTTTGGGGTCTTATACGAGGACGAGGATGGGGGGGGGGGGGGGGCGGAAGAGAAAGGAGTAGAGGTAGTTGGAGGCTGTATCCTCTGCAGGTATAGCGGCCCATTTGTGTAATGCATCACGAGGTGCCCCCACTTATTTTCCGAGTGGGGGGATGTCCGTCGATCTTTTATGGCCATCTTGGTTTGGGACATTCCAGACCTTTTTGGGTTCAGTTTTTTTTTGTCACCAAAGGGAACAAACTGGGAGTGTCAGTCTCTACCCCCCTCCAATGCATGATCTCCAATCTGGCCCCTTCTCCGCACGGGGCATGGGCTCTTCAGCTCACCCTCCACCAGCTTCTCTCCTTGGGGATCATTGTACCCATGCTGGTAGGGAAAAAGTTTGAAGTTTTTTTTTTTTACTTCAACAGTCCCAAAATGAAAAGGTTGTGCATCACATCTTAACCTTGAGAACATTCCGCATGGAATCCACCAGGTTGGTCCTGGCCGTTCTTCAGCAAGGGGGCTTCTGGATCGGCTGGACATTACAGCTGCTTATTGACATGAACCCATTTATCTTCCGCATTAACGAGTTCAAGGTTTTCCCCTGGGCCAGAAACCTTTTCCATTAGTAGCGCTCCCTCCTGGCCTGTCCATTTCCCGAAGGTGGTGGCCCCAGCCTTTGCTGTTCTTCATTCTCTGGATGTTGACGTTCTCTAATACCTGATAAGAGAACGTTCTGCCCATATTCTATCAAACAACATTCAGTGGACATCTCGGCTGTTGCAAGCCTTCGGTTGGATACTCAACCCCTAAATGTCTCCCTGAACTCTGGCTTTTTGCATGAGGGTCCTGGGGCTGATGGTGGCCACAATCTGGCGTTGGAGGCAAGGAAGCCCTTCCTCCTGGTAAATTGGACCGTGGTCACGATGGATGCCAGCTTCTTGAGTTGGGGGGATGTGGTCGGGACAGCGATGGTACAGAGGACCACGCCTGTACAAGGATCCAGAGTAGAACAGCTCAGAGGAAAGTGGACCAAATTCTGTCCTGGAACATTACATTCCGGCCATGTCAGCCGCACAAACTTCAGGTGAAGAAAATTGGTTGGCCGAATCTCGCCAACATTCGAAAGAGTGGTCCTTACACCTGGTAGTGTTTTGGGACATTTGCCTGGGATGGGAATCATTGGACATGGATCTCCATGCATCAGCATTTGGCCACAAGTTGGAGAGTTTTTTTGCCAGATTCCCTTTTTGTTCTTCTGGCGGTATCTCTCGGAAGGTGGGGGGGGTCTTGCTCTATAATTTCTAGGTGGATCCAGCAGGTTGTAATTTAGGGTTACGTAGTGAGGGGTTCCTCCTTTCCTGGTGAAGGATCGTTCTACTAGAACTTCTAGTGCATTGGGCTTTCCTTTGTAGCATACGACTTCTGCCGCCACTTCATCTCCAGTTCACTTTTTTCCAAGTTTTACCAGATGGACTTTCAGCCACGGCTTTAGCTGCTTTTGGTGGTGCTTTGAATTGGGTCTGGACCCCTTTTTGGTATTTGTGAGGGCTTGTTGGCTGTTTTTTGTTGCTGTGTTACTCTCCCCTGATTGGTATTGCTTGGGGACGTCCCGGTTGTCTATGAAACTGCCAGTGTCCTGTATGGTAGGATCTAGAAAATTGGCATTAGTCAATTCCGTTCTTTGGTGTTGAGAATACTGACCACGCTACCTTTTGTGGTGATTGATTCCCTCCCCTCTGTGGTGATTGATTCCCTCCTGTAACGGAATGGGCCCGTGACAGACTGAGATATTCCTATGTCTAGGGTCACCTTATGTCCACTAGCGCCATAGGGTGACAAAGAATCATAATTCATATTACATGAGATGGGACATTATAAATACTTCATATTTCAGGACTGAGATATCGCAAGGAGCTCATGATGACATGACCAGGTCAGCCAGACAGTGAGTCATACCTTTTGTATAATGGGCTATTGAAATATCTTAAGGTGTTGGCTATTCACTGTAAAGACATTCCGTTGAAGGTGTTGATTGCACCCACTCTCACAAGACTCTGCCATTGTGTGATAAAGCTGTCTAGATAACTTATTCAACTAGATGTCTGTGTTATTATTCAAGGTTAATTGAACCCTATTGATGATACAGTGCCATCATGTCTAGCTACCAATTAAAGAATTATCCTCAGTGAGTGAATAGGGGGGTGGAGATTACATTGTCCTGTGACTAACTGCATTATGCTTGAAACTGTATAAGAAGCTGAGAAAATACCAATAAATTGTCATATCTATGAAGCAAGTGCAGAGCTTGAGTCTCGTCTTGTTTATGGGAATGGATATGGATCGTGTATGTTAGGATTGTTGGAGTGTGTCAGATAAGCTTGTCGTGGTTGGATGGGAGGTTGTAAGCGGTGGTGACCGTTACATTTGGTGGCAGCAGTGGGATGATTCCATCTTCAGAAGGACGGCTACAAGGACACAGGACAATGGAGACGCTGTATGAACGGATGAAGCTCTCTTCCCTCATGGACTTACTGGAGAGCCGACCGTAAGAAAAGGGACATTATCGCAGAACTGGTCGAAATTGATAGAGCTAAAAGGCCCGCCGTAACAGACAGGACACCCGAGGAAGAAAGTTTTGATCGGGCTGTTAACCTAAGACTGGCACATTATGGATATGGATTGTGTATGTTAGGATTGTTGGAGTGTGTCAGATAAGCTTGTCGTGGTTGGATGGAAGGTCGTAAGCGGTGGTGACCGTTACACCTCCCCTCTGTGGTGATTGATTCCCTCCCCTCTGTGGTGATTGATTCCCTCCCCTCTGTGGTGATTGATTCCCTCCCCTCTGTGGTGATTGATTCCCTCCCCTCTGTGGTGATTGATTCCCTCCCCTCTGTGGTGATTGATTCCCTCCCCTCTTTGGTGATTGATTCCCTCCCCTCTGTGGTGATTGATTCCCTCCCCTCTGTGGTGATTGATTCCCTCCCTTCTGTGGTCATTGATTCCCTCCCTTCTGTGGTCATTGATTCCCTCCCTTCTGTGGTCATTGATTCCCTCCCCTCGGCGGTCGCTGATTCCCTGCTTGCTAAAGAACTGAGGCTTGTTGGGAGTGGGAGGGGTTAAATCGGGGTTGTAACGGCTCTTCTCCCCCCCCCCTTTTTTTGCCAGCTTTCCGTCGCTTGAAGGTACCCACCTTTTAACCCATTTTTCTCTGAATCTGTCCGTGTCCTGTACTGTACTCCTTTTATAGTATGCATTGGTGGGGGGGGGGGGGGGATGATATCTGTACATTGTATGTTTTTATATTAATGAGGATCGTGACCCCTGTCATCTGTGGTCATATACATATATTTTAGGATGTTGGGGGAGGGGTAGTATCTGTGCATAGTATATAATGGAGGATTGTGTCCCTCTCAGGTCCTGTGGCCCTACCTCCTGGAGTTTGTGGTGCCCATACAATACACGAATGCCTTGAACCCGGTGTGTAAGAGTTTGGTCCATCTTGGGCAGAAGAAGTTGGCGGACAATGTGGAGTCGTTTCTAATAAACTACAATGTGAATGGTGGGTGTCCAGTTCTAAAGGGTGGGGTGTCCATGTCTGGCGGCGGGTTGGGTGTCCGTGTCTGGCGGCGGGGTTGGGTGTCCGTGTCTGGCGGCGGGGTTGGGTGTCCGTGTCTGGCGGCGGGGTTGGGTGTCCGTGTCTGGCGGCGGGGTTGGGTGTCCGTGTCTGGCGGGCTGGGCTCTGGAGTCCGTGTCTGGCGGGCTGGGCTCTGGAGTCCGTGTCTGGCGGGCTGGGCTCTGGAGTCCGTGTCTGGCGGGCTGGGCTCTGGAGTCCGTGTCTGGCGGGCTGGGCTCTGGAGTCCGTGTCTGGCGGGCTGGGCTCTGGAGTCTGTGTCTGGCGGGCTGGGCTCTGGAGTCTGTGTCTGGCGGGCTGGGCTCTGGAGTCTGGTGTCTGGCGGGCTGGGCTCTGGAGTCTGTGTCTGGCGGGCTGGGCTCTGGAGTCTGTGTCTGGCGGGCTGGGCTCTGGAGTCTGTGTCTGGCGGGCTGGGCTCTGGAGTCTGTGTCTGGCGGGCTGGGCTCTGGAGTCTGTGTCTGGCGGGCTGGGCTCTGGAGTCTGTGTCTGGCGGGCTGGGCTCTGGAGTCTGTGTCTGGCGGGCTGGGCTCTGGAGTCTGTGTCTGGCGGGCTGGGCTCTGGAGTCTGTGTCTGGCGGGCTGGGCTCTGGAGTCTGTGTCTGGCGGGCTGGGCTCTGGAGTCTGTGTCTGGCGGGCTGGGCTCTGTGTTCGGTCCTCTGTATTTCCTGACTCTCTTCTCTTCTTTGCAGTGAACCTGCCGTCTCCGTTCGCTCTCTTCGCTCGTCTCTTGGTGAGTAAAATGTATTTGTCTCCTCCGTTGGGACATAAAATGAGCTACTGGAGGAAATGTGTACTGCTGGGGCTCTCCTGAGAAGCCAATCAGATCCTTTTTGACATTTCCTGTGCTGGACAAATCACTCCTGGAGTTCGGATTCCTCCATGTTGCTTTTCCAGCTGTTCTGTCATGACATGTCACTATAAATTCTCCAAAACTGAGGGCTGACCCCACAGAGTGCTTGTAGTGGATATAGGGTGATTTTTATTTACTTGGACCTAGTCAAGAAATGCATAAAACGCAGGGCAACTAACGGCTGTGAATGCAACTATTAAAGTGTACCAACGTCCCGATAATATGCAAGTGGAAATTTTCGTTTGGACTACTAGAATGGACTTTGAGGGTACAAGTATTAAATATAAAATCTATAAATATTCATAAAATAAAGGTAGATCAAAACATATTCAGAATTTCGTGAAATACGGTACATTACCGGCATTTTATAGAGACTGTCACAGAAAATCTTATACTTATGCTAATATATTTATGGTATAAAACCACGTAGCATAGAAGAGTACATATAAACTTTTAATCTTAGGACTGGGTTTAATATGCGGCATGGTAATTCTTGCTTTTACGACATGTTTCGCGTACAGGACGCTTCATCAGGAGCAAAGAGATGGGTTTAACAGGTCTCTGCACAACTTTGTGGAATAAACCGTTACTTGTAAAGTGTGGTATATACAGCGTTGTTGCTCAAAACATCCTAATGAGGTATTGGGTCATTTAAAACACTGTGGGATACATCCAACCTCCACCTGGATCCAAGGTTTGGATAGCAGGAGAGGAGAGGTACAGATGCCAGCCCGCCATAGAAGAGGAATTTGGAGGGTGCAAGAGAAGCAGATACAGCACAGAGGACCAGTATCAGAGCAGTTCCTGCTGGGATGGTCGGATTCGATCCGCTGTGAACTCTGGAAGGAAGCGCCGGCCTGTGAGCACGTGCTAGTGCAATATGGATACTGTATCCCCTCGAGGCTCCCTACCGGTCCGAACTGGATGTTTACTTCTTGGCCACCTAAATACTACCGCGCTTTTTAAGGGGTTATCCTCTGCGCTGTATTGGGTTTAATCCCTTCCATACCGGGGGGCACTTACACACCTTCCCGCCCAAGCCAATTTTCAGCTTTCAGCGCTGTCGCACTTTGAATGACAATTGCGCGGTCATGCTACACTGTACCCAAACAAAATTGGTGTCCTTTTTTCCCCACAAATAGAGCTTTCTTTTGATGGTATTTGGTGGGCTTCCTTGGTGGTCCAGTGTGGGCTTTCCTGGTGGTCCAGTGTGGGCTTTCCTGGTGGTCCAGTGTGGGCTTTCCTGGTGGTCCAGTGTGGGCTTTCCTGGTGGTCCAGTGTGGGCTTTCCTGGTGGTCCAGTGTGGGCTTTCCTGGTGGTCCAGTGTGGGCTTCCCTGGTGGTCCAGTGTGGGCTTCCCTGGTGGTCTAGTGTGGGCTTTCCTGGTGGTCCAGTGTGGGCTTTCCTGGTGGTCCAGTGTGGGCTTTCCTGGTGGTCCAGTGTGGGCTTTCCTGGTGGTCCAGTGTGGGCTTTCCTGGTGGTCCAGTGTGGGCTTTCCTGGTGGTCCAGTGTGGGCTTTCCTGGTGGTCCAGTGTGGGCTTTCCTGGTGGTCCAGTGTGGGGCTTTCCTGGTGGTCCAGTGTGGGCTTTCCTGGTGGTCCAGTGTGGGCTTTCCTGGTGGTCCAGTGTGGGCTTTCCTGGTGGTCCAGTGTGGGCTTTCCTGGTGGTCCAGTGTGGGCTTTCCTGGTGGTCCAGTGTGGGCTTCCCTGGTGGTCCAGTGTGGGCTTCCCTGGTGGTCCAGTGTGGGCTTCCCTGGTGGTCCAGTGTTGGCATCCGAGGGGGGGGACTGCGCTGATAAACAATCAGCGCAAACCCCCCTGTCAGGAGAGCCGCCGATCGGACGCGAGTGAGGAAGAGCCATCAACGGCTCTTCCTGTTTACATCGTGATCAGCCGTGATTGGACACGGCTGATCACGTGGTAACGAGCCTCCGCCGGAGACTCGTTACCGAGATCGGAGATGCAGGGTGTCAGACTTGAGGCTCATCAGGTTGTTCTTCCTCAGCAGAAAAATCTATTAAATCCCATCTCTGGTGTCTGGGGACAGAGGTTCACCATCTCCTGTCCATGGAACCCAGAAGATGCTATAGGTACTGAGCAGAGGTTAGCAGTACTCTGCCCTGCTGTCAGCACTTCATCTTTGGGAATGGCAATCTCCAGATTTTCCACTGCCAATTCTCTGGCATACTGCTGGACAGGCACATTCCTCCATCCAAGATCGTCCCATGCAGAAACGGGATCATCTAAGTCAGTCAGCACTTGCTGCATCCACCATAAGACCTCGGCGTCCATAGCTGCAGGGGCAGGTTGGCAAAGCACACTGTTACCCTGCCACATGGACGATTCTTCAGCCAGGATTTCAGCGTTGTCCACTGGTATTTCCTGATAGTCCCAGGCAAAGGGAGGCCAGCCCTGGCGCTGAGCAGAGTCTAGCAGCCATCTGTAGGCGATCTCCAGCTCCCATTCCTGAATGGCCAGAAACTTCAAATTTTCCTGTAGCCAGTGCACTTCCGAGACGTTCTGTAGCCCTTCTCTGAAATCCATGAGTTCGTCCAACCGCCACCCAAATCTCTCCCAAAGTTAGAGTCCCCTGTCATCTTCACATACAACAGTCCCAGGCCGCCGTAGCTTAAGCCTTCCGTTGGGCTGTCATCCGCTATCCAGGGACATGCTTGGGATACATGCCACCGAAGGGCTCTGTAGCTCTCATCCAGCCGCATCTCTGCCCAGACCAGCCTGCTTAATTTAGCTGTCTGTTCCTTGTGTGGTTTCTCTCCCAACAACCCCCGCAATCCATACTGCGACCAGTACCTTTCCCGGGTTGGAGGGGAGAACTTTTCCCTGGTGTCACTGCTCACGGGCTAGCGCTTCCTTGCAGAGTTTGCAGCGGATAGAATCAGATCATCCCAGCAGGACCTGCTCTGATTCTGGTGCTCTGTGCTGTATTTGCTTCTCTCACAACCTCCGAATTCCTCTTCCATGGCGGCTGGTATCTGTACCTCTCCTATCCTGCTATCCAGGCCTTGGATCCAGTTGGAGGTTGGATGTATCCCACTGCTGATCACCAATGTAACGGAACGTCCCGCATTCTGCTTGAGTGCTTCTGTCATATACCACTTCCTCTCAGTCTGGATATAGATATCAGATATTCCAGCTGCTCACAAGCACACAACGAGACGAGACTTGTTTGTGTGCTGAACATGGAGTGTTTAATAGAACCAAGAATGCAACCTTCTATACAGTTTAAAGAGAAGGTAACCAGAACATAGATTTACATGAGCTAATTAACTAATCATTTACCCAGACTAGGCGACTCATAGATTTGACCTTTCAGGGTAGACGTCGCGTCTCCTCGCTCACCTGCTATACAATACACATTATCATAAGTGTAAACACAGGACATCTTCACACAAAAAGGGGGTCAATTAGCACAGAGAACAGACAGATGGCTGGAGGCGACGGCATTGGCATCTAACACTATGTTTCCCAACATTATGAATGAGTCACTCTTACAATTAACCCGTTGAGTTCAGAATCAACAACCAGTAAATAATTCTACAGATATCCTGGAATATATTGTGGATAATAATTACATAATAATCCCATCTCAGGTAGTCCAAGATATAATTTCTCAGTCATCCTATGCCCCGCCCCAAGTGGACATAGGATGATTTTAGACATAAGAGGGTCCGGGGATGTCCCAGGTGAGTCTGCCACAGTGACAGTAGAGTTGTCTGATGTCCCTCTCTCTGGTTAGTAGATGGTGACAGTAGAGCGCTCTGATGTCCCTCTCTCCCATTGGTGTATGGTGACAGTAGAGCGCTCTGATGTCCCTCTCTTTGGTTAGTAGGTGGTGACAGTAGAGCACTCTGATGTCCCTCTCTCCCGTTAGTGTATGGTGACAGTAGAGCGCTCTGATGTCCCTCTCTTTGGTTAGTAGGTGGTGACAGTAGAGCACTCTGATGTCCCTCTCTCCTGTTAGTGGATGGTGACAGTAGAACGCTCTGATGTCCCTCTCTCCCGTTGGTGTATGGTGACAGTAGAGCGCTCTGATGTCCCTCTCTCCCGTTGGTGTATGGTGACAGTAGAGCGCTCTGATGTCCCTCTCTCCTGTTAGTGGATGGAGACAGTAGAGCGCTCTGATGTCCCTCTCTTTGGTTAGTAGATGGTGACAGTAGAGCACTCTGATGTCCCTCTCTTTGGTTA
The DNA here is from genome assembly GCA_029574335.1 of Rana kukunoris. Classification (NCBI taxonomy): domain Eukaryota; kingdom Metazoa; phylum Chordata; class Amphibia; order Anura; family Ranidae; genus Rana; species Rana kukunoris. The sequence goes on along the minus strand of JAJQKJ010001449.1, from coordinate 60,519 downwards.
GTAGATGGTGACAGTAGAGCACTCTGATGTCCTTCTCTTTGGTTAGTAGATGGTGACAGTAGAGCGCTCTGATGTCCTTCTCTCTGCTTAGTAGATGGTGACAGTAGAGCGCTCTGATGTCCTTCTCTTTGGTTAGTAGATGGTGACAGTAGAGGGGTCTGATGTCCCTCTCTCTGGTTAGTAGATGGTGACAGTAGAGGGGTCTGATGTCCCTCTCTCTGGTTAGTAGATGGTGACAGTAGAGGGGTCTGATGTCCTTCTCTCTGGTTAGTAGATGGTGACAGTAGAGGGGTCTGATGTCCCTCTCTCTGGTTAGTAGATGGTGACAGTAGAGGGGTCTGATGTCCTTCTCTCTGGTTAGTAGATGGTGACAGTAGAGGGGTCTGATGTCCCTCTCTCTGGTTAGTAGATGGTGACAGTAGAGCGCTCTGATGTCCTTCTCTCTCCCGTTAGTAGATGGTGACAGTAGAGCGCTCTGATGTCCTTCTCTTTGGTTAGTAGATGGTGAAAGTAGAGCGCTCTGATGTCCCTCTCTCCTGTTAGTGGATGGTGACAGTAGAACGCTCTGATGTCCCTCTCTCCCGTTGGTGTATGGTGACAGTAGAGCGCTCTGATGTCCCTCTCTCCCGTTGGTGTATGGTGACAGTAAAGGGGTCTGATGTCCCTCTCTCTGGTTAGTAGATGGTGACAGTAGAGGGGTCTGATGTCCCTCTCTCTGGTTAGTAGATGGTGACAGTAGAGCGATCTGATGTCCCTCTTTCCCGTTAGTAGATGGTGACAGTAGAGCGCTCTGATGTCCTTCTCTCTCTGGTTAGTGGATGGTGACAGTAGAGCGCTCTGATGTCCTTCTCTCTGGTTAATAGATGGTGACAGTAGAGCGCTCTGATGTCCCTCTCTCCTGTTAGTAGATGGTGACAGTAGAGGGGTCTGATGTCCCTCAGTCTGGTTAGTGGATGGTGACAGTAGAGCGCTCTGATGTCCCTCTCTCCCGTTGGTGTATGGTGACAGTAGAGCGCTCTGATGTCCCTCTCTTTGGTTAGTAGGTGGTGACAGTAGAGCGCTCTGATGTCCCTCTCTCCCGTAGGTGGATGGTGACAGTAGAGCGCTCTGATGTCCTTCTCTCCTGTTAGTGGATGGAGACAGTAGAGCGCTCTGATGTCCCTCTCTTTGGTTAGTAGATGGTGACAGAAGAGCACTCTGATGTCCCTCTCTTTGGTTAGTAGATGGTGACAGTAGAGCACTCTGATGTCCCTCTCTCCCGTTAGTAGATGGTGACAGTAGCGAGGTCTGATGTCCTTCTCTCTGGTTAATAGATGGTGACAGTAGAGCAATCTGATGTCCCTCTTTCCCGTTAGTAGATGGTGACAGTAGAGCGCTCTGATGTCCCTCTCTCCCGTTAGTGGATGGTGACAGTAGAGCGCTCTGATGTCCCTCTCTCCCGTTGGTGTATGGTGACAGTAGAGCGCTCTGATGTCCCTCTCTCCCGTTGGTGTATGGTGACAGTAGAGCGCTCTGATGTCCCTCTCTCCCGTTGGTGTATGGTGACAGTAGAGCGCTCTGATGTCCTTCTCTCCCGTTAGTAGATGGTGACAGTAGAGCGCTCTGATGTCCCTCTCTCCCGTTGGTGTATGGTGACAGTAGAGCGCTCTGATGTCCCTCTCTCCCGTTGGTGTATGGTGACAGTAGAGCGCTCTGATGTCCCTCTCTCCCGTGGGTGTATGGTGACAGTAGAGCGCTCTAATGTCCCTCTCTCTGGTTAGTAGATGGTGACAGTAGAGGGGTCTGATGTCCCTCTCTGGTTAGTGGATGGTGACAGTAGAGAGCTCTGATGTCCCTCTCTCCCGTAGGTGGATGGAGACAGTAGAGCTCTCTGATGTCCCTCTCTTTGGTTAGTAGGTGGTGACAGTAGAGCGCTCTGATGTCCTTCTCTCCTGTTAGTGGATGGAGACAGTAGAGCGCTCTGATGTCCCTCTCTTTGGTTAGTAGATGGTGACAGTAGAGCACTCTGATGTCCTTCTCTTTGGTTAGTAGATGGTGACAGTAGAGCGCTCTGATGTCCTTCTCTTTGCTTAGTAGATGGTGACAGTAGAGCGCTCTGATGTCCTTCTCTTTGGTTAGTAGATGGTGACAGTAGAGGGGTCTGATGTCCCTCTCTCTGGTTAGTAGATGGTGACAGTAGAGGGGTCTGATGTCCCTCTCTCTGGTTAGTAGATGGTGACAGTAGAGGGGTCTGATGTCCCTCTCTCTGGTTAGTAGATGGTGACAGTAGAGCGCTCTGATGTCCCTCTCTCTGGTTAGTAGATGGTGACAGTAGAGGGGTCTGATGTCCCTCTCTCTGGTTAGTAGATGGTGACAGTAGAGCGCTCTGATGTCCTTCTCTCTCCCGTTAGTAGATGGTGACAGTAGAGCGCTCTGATGTCCTTCTCTTTGGTTAGAAGATGGTGACAGTAGAGCGCTCTGATGTCCCTCTCTCTGGTTAGTAGATGGTGACAGTAGAGCGCTCTGATGTCCTTCTCTTCGGTTAGTAGATGGTGACAGTAGAGCGCTCTGATGTCCTTCTCTCTCTGGTTAGTGGATGGTGACAGTAGAGCGCTCTGATGTCCTTCTCTCTGGTTAATAGATGGTGACAGTAGAGCGATCTGATGCCCCTCTTTCCCGTTAGTAGATGGTGACAGTAGAGCGCTCTGATGTCCCTCTCTCCCGTTAGTGGATGGTGACAGTAGAGGGGTCTGATGTCCCTCTCTTTGGTTAGTAGGTGGTGACAGTAGAGCGCTCTGATGTCCCTCTCTCCCGTTGGTGTATGGTGACAGTAGAGCGCTCTGATGTCCCTCTCTCCCGTTAGTAGATGGTGACAGTAGCGAGGTCTGATGTCCTTCTCTCCCGTTAGTAGATGGTGACAGTAGAGCGCTCTGATGTCCTTCTCTCTCCCGTTAGTAGATGGTGACAGTAGAGCGCTCTGATGTCCTTCTCTCTGGTTAATAGATGGTCTAGAGGTTATGTCCCCCTTTCCCGTTATAGATGGTGACAGTAGAGCGATGTCCCTCTCTCGTTAGTGATGGTGACAGTAGAGCGATCTGATGTCCCTTTCCCGTTAGTAGATGGTGACAGTAGAGCGCTCTGATGTCCCTCTCTCCCGTTAGTGGATGGTGACAGTAGAGCGATCTGATGTCCCTCTCTCCCGTTGGTGTATGGTGACAGTAGAGCGCTCTGATGTCCCTCTCTCCCGTTGGTGTATGGTGACAGTAGAGCGCTCTGATGTCCTTCTCTCTGGTTAGTAGATGGTGACAGTAGAGGGGTCTGATGTCCTTCTCTCTCCCGTTAGTAGATGGTGACAGTAGAGCGCTCTGATGTCCTTCTCTCTGGTTAGTAGATGGTGACAGTAGAGGGGTCTGATGTCCTTCTCTCTCCCGTTAGTAGATGGTGACAGTAGAGCGCTCTGATGTCCCTCTCTCCCGTTGGTGGATGGAGAAGTTAGGGAAGCAGAATGCCACCGTCCTGCTGGTCACAAGGAGCATATGTGGTAACGTGATGGCAGCCATATCTGACATGCCAAGTATTTATTGTACATTTGTGCTCAGGAGCTGCTCATTGGGTGAAGGGCACCTGAACGGGCGCATACTTCAGCCCAGCCCGGTTTACATTAATCACTACTGGGGGGGGGGGAGGGTTATTAGATCTGATGGGGGTCTTCATTCAGCGTATGGTGTGATGAAGCACTCTTCTATGATATTTTTTTCTCATTTTAGGTTGTATCGGCTTCGCTGCAACCCAACGATGGAAGAAACGCGTGGCGCTGCATCTCCTCTCCGTTCTCCAGATTAATATCCACCCGGCTATCGGCCGGTGCTGGGAGCAGGAAATCCCCGGCCTGCTGCAGTCTCTGGAGGGTAACCACCAATCCCGATCACTGCTCTATACATCAAAACTGTCAGTGCTCCCCACACCAACCACCCAGCACCACCATCTCCTGCATGGATGGGACTGCTATCCAATATTCTACAAACTGGGGGGGGGAGGAGCTCCACCGCGGGTCATTAACCACTTCCATACCAGGCACTTACGCACCTTCCCACCCAGGCCAATTTTCAGCTTTCAGCGCTGTCACACTTTGACAATTGCGCGGTCGTGCTACACTGTACCCAAACAAAATTGCCGTCCTTTTTTTTCCCCAATAGAGCTTTCTTTTGGTGGTATTTGACCACCTCTGCGATTCTTTCTTTCTTTCTTTCCTTCTTCTTCTTCTTCTTCTTCTTCTTCTTCTTCCTCCTTCTTCCTCCTTCTTCCTCCTTCTTCTTCTTTCTTTCTTCTTCTTCCTTCTCCTTCTTCTTCTTCTTCTTCTTCTTCTTCTTCTTCCTTCTTCTTCTTCCTCTTCTTCTTCCTCTAGGCTTCTTCTTCTTCCTTCTTCTTCTTCTTCTTCTCCTTCTTCTTCCTCCTTCCTCCTTCTTCTTCCTCCTTCTCTTCCTCCTTCTTCTTCCTCCTTCTTCTTCTCCTTCTTCCTTCCTTCTTCCTCCTCTTTTTCTTTTTCTTCCTCCTTCTTCTTCCTCCTTCTTCTTCCTCCTTCTTCCTTCTTCTTCCTCCTTCTTCTTCCTCTTCTTCCTCCTTCTTCTTCTTCCTTCTTCTTCCTCCTTCTCTCCTTCCTTCTTCTTTCTTCTCCTCCTCTTCATTCCTCTCTTCTTCTTCCTCCTCTTCTTCCTCCTTCTTCCTTCCTCCTTCTTCTTCCTTCCTTCTTCTTCCTTCCCTCCTTCTTCTTCCTCCTTCCTCCTCCTTCCTCCTTCTTCTTCCTCTTCTTCCTCCTTCCTCTTCTTCTTCTTCCTCCTTCTTCCTCCCTTCTTCTTCTCTTCTTCCTCTTCTTCTTCCTCTTCTTCTTCCTCCTTCTTCTCCTTCTCCTTCTTCTTTCCCTTCTTCTTCCTCCTTCCTTCTTCCTTCCTTCTTCTTCTTCCTCCTTCTTCTTCCTCCTTCTCCCTTCTCTTCTTCTCCTTCTTCTTCTTCTCCTCCTTCCTTCTTCTCCTTCTTCCTTCTTCCTTCTTCCTTCTTCCTCCTTCCTCCTTCTTCCTCCTTCTTCCTCCTTCCTCCTTCTTCCTCCTTCCTCCTTCTTCCTCCTTCCTCCTTCCCCTTCCTTCCTCCTTCCTCCTTCTTCTTCTTCCCTCCTTCTTCTCTTTTCCTTCTTTCCTTCTTCATTCTTCTCCCTTCCTCCTTCTCTCCTTCTTCCTCCTTCCTCCTCCTCCTTCTTCCTTCTTCCTCCTTCTTCTTCTTCCTCCTTCTTCCTCCTTCTTCTTCTTCCTCCTTCTTCCTCCTTCTTCCTCCTTCTTCCTCCTTCTTCTTCTTCCTCCTTCTTCTTCTTCCTCCTTCTTCTTCCTCCTTCCTCCTCCTCCTTCCTCCTTCTTCTTCCTCCTTCTTCTTCTTCCTCCTTCTTCTTCCTCCTTCTTCTTCTTCTTCCTCCTTCTTCTTCCTCCTTCTTCTTCCTCCTTCTTCTTCCTCCTTCTTCTTCTTCCTCCTTCTTCTTCCTCCTTCTTTTCCTCCTTCTTCCTCCTTCTTCTTCCTCCTTCCTTCTTCTTCCTCCTTCTTCTTCTTCCTCTTCCTCCTTCTTCTTCCTCCTTCTTCTTCCTCTTCCTCTTCTTCTTCCTCCTTCTTCTTCCTCTTCCTCCTCTTCTTCTTCCTTCTTCTTCCTTCTTCCTTCTTCTCCCTCTTCTTCCTCCTTCTTCTTCCTCCTTCTTCTTCCTCCTTCTTCTTCTTCCTCCTTCTTCTTCTTCCTCCTTCTTCTTCCTCCTTCTTCTTCTTCTTCCTCCTTCTTCTTCCTCCTTCTTCTTCTTCTTCTTCTTCCTCCTTCTTCTTCTTCTTCCTCCTTCTTCTTCTTCTTCTTCTTCCTCCTTCTTCTTCTTCTTCCTCCTTCTTCTTCCTCCTTCTTCTTCCTCCTTCCTCCTTCTTCTTCCTCCTTCTTCTTCCTCCTTCTTCTTCCTCCTTCTTCTTCCTCCTTCTTCTTCCTCCTCCTTCTTCTTCTTCCTCCTTCCTCCTTCTTCTTCCTCCTTCTTCTTCCTCCTTCCTCCTTCTTCCTCCTTCTTCTTCTTCCTCCTTCTTCTTCCTCCTTCTTCTTCTTCTTCCTCCTTCTTCTTCCTCCTTCTTCTTCTTCTTCTTCCTCCTTCTTCTTCCTCCTTCTTCTTCTTCTTCCTCCTTCTTCTTCTTCTTCCTCCTTCTTCTTCTTCTTCCTCCTTCTTCTTCTTCTTCCTCCTTCTTTCTTCTTCTTCTTCTTCCTCCTTCTTCTTCCTTCCTCCTTCTTCTTCCTCCTTCTTCTTCTTCTTCTTCCTCCTTCTTCTTCCTCCTTCTTCTTCTTCTTCCTCCTTCTTCTTCCTCCTTCTTCTTCTTCCTTCCTCCTTCTTCTTCCTCCTTCTCTTCTTCTTCCTCCTTCTTCTTCCTCCTTCTTCTTCCTTCTTCTTCTTCCTCCTTCCTCCTTCTTCTTCCTTCTTCTTCTTCCTCCTTCTTCTTCCTCCTTCCTCCTTCTTCTTCCTCCTTCTTCTTCCTCCTTCCTCCTTCTTCTTCCTCCTTCTTCTTCCTCCTCTTCTTCTTCCTCCTTCTTCTTCCTCCTTCTTCTTCCTCCTTCTTCTTCTTCTTCCTCCTTCTTCTTCCTCCTTCTTCTTCCTTCTTCTTCTTCTTCCTCCTTCTTCTTCCTCCTTCTTCTTCTTCTTCCTCCTTCTTCTTCCTCCTTCTTCTTCTTCTTCCTCCTTCTTCTTCCCTTCTTCTTCTTCCTCCTTCTTCTTCCTCCTTCCTCCTTCTTCTTCTTCTTCCTCCTCTCTTCTTCCTCCTTCTTCTTCTCCTTCTTCTTCCTCCTTCTTCTTCCTCCTTCTTCTTCCTTCTTCTTCTTCCTCCCTTCTTCTTCCTCCCTTCTCCTCCCTTCTCTTCTTCCTCCTTCTTCTTCCTCTTCCTTCTTCTTCCTTCTTCTTCTTCTTCTTCTTCCTTCTTCTTCTTCTTCCTCCTTCTTCTCCTTCCTTCTTCTTCCTCCTTCCTCCTTCTTCTTCCTTCTTCTTCCTCCTTCTTCTTCTTCCTCCTCTTCTTCTTCTTCCTTCTTCTTCCTCTTCTTCTTCTTCCTCTTCTTCTTCCTTCTTCTCTTCTTCTTCTTCCTCCTTCTTCTTCTTCTTCCTCCTTCTTCTTCCTCCTTCTTCTTCTTCTTCCTTCTTCTTCCTCCTTCTTCTTCTTCTTCTCCTTCCTTCCTCCTCTTCTTCTTCCTCCTTCTTCTTCCTCCTTCTTCTTCCTCCTTCCCTTCTTCCTTCTTCTCTTCTTCCTCCTTCTTCTCCTCTCTCCTTCCTCCTTCTTCTTCCCCTTCTTCCTCCCTTCTTCTTCCTTCTCCTTCCTTCTTCTTCCTCTTCTTCTTCCTCCTCCTTCTCTTCTTCTCCTCCTTCTTCTTCCTCCTTCTTCTTCTTCTCTTCTTCCTCCTTCTTCTCTCTTCTTTTCCTCTTCTTCCCTCTTCTTCCTCCTTCTTCTTCTTCTCCTCCTTCTTTTTCTTCTTCTTCTTCCTCCTTCTCCTTTCTTCCCTCCTCTTCTTCTTCCTCCTTCTCTCTCTCCTTCCTCTCTTCTCTCTTCTTCTTCCTCCTTCTTCTTCCTCCTTCTTCTTCCTCCTTCCTTCTTCCTCCTTCTCTCCTTTCTCCTTCCTCCTTCTTCTTCTTCCTCCTTCTTCTTCTCCTTCCTTCTTCTTCTTCCTCCTTCTTCTTCCTCTTCTTCCTCTCTTCCTCCTTCTTCTTCTTCTCCTTCTTCTTCCTCTTCTTCTTCTTCCTCCTTCTTCCTCCTTCCTCCTTCTTCTTCTTCCTCCTTCCTTCTTCTTCTTCCTCCTCCTTCTCCCTCCTTCTTCTTCCTTCCTCCCTTCTTCTTCCTCCTTTCTTCTTCCTTCTTCTTCCTCCTTCCTCTTCTTCTCTCTTTCTTCTTCTTCCTTCTTCTTCTTCCTCCTTCTTCTTCCTCCTTCTTCTCTTTCTCCCCCTTCTTTTTTTTCCCTCTTCCTCCTTCTTCTTCCTTTTCTCTTCTTCTTCTTCCTCCTTCTTCTTCCTCTTTTTTTTCCTTCTTCTTCTTCCTCCCCTTCTTCCTTCCCCCCTCCTTCCTCTTCCTTCTTCTTCTCTCCACCTTCCTTCTTCTTCTTCTTCTCCTTCCTCTTTTCTTCTTTTTTTCTTCCTTCTTCCTCTTCTTCTTCCTCCTTCTTCTTCCTCCTTCTTCTTCTTCTTCTTCCTTTTCTTCTCCTCCTTCTTCTGTTCTTCTTCTTCTTCCTCCTTCTTCTTCTTCTTCCTTCTTCTTCTTCTTCCTGCCTTCTTCTTCTTCTTCTTCCTCCTTCTTCTTCCTCCTTCCTTTCTTCCTCCTTCCCTCTTCTTCTTCTTCTTCTTTTTCTTCCTCCTTCTTCTTCCTCCTCTTTCTTCTTTTCTTCTCCTTTCCTCCTTCTTCTTCCTCCTTCTTCTTCCTCCTTCTTCTTCTTCTTCCTCTTCTTCCTCCTTCTTCCTTCTTCTTCTTCCCTTCTCCTTCTTCTTCCTCCTTCTTTCTTCCTCCTTCCTCCTTCTTCCTCCTTCCTCCTTCTTCTTCCTTCCCTCTTCTTTCTTCCTCCTTCTCCTCCTTCTTCCTTCCTTCCTCCTTCTTCTTCCTCTTCTTCTTCCTCCTTCTTCTTCCTCCTCTTCTTTTCTTCCTCCTTCTTCTTCCTCCCTTCTTCTCCTTCTTCTTCCTCCTTCTTCTTCTCTTCCTCCTTCTTCTTCTTCCTCCTTCTTCTTTTTCCTCCTTCCTCCTCCCCCCCTCTTCTCCTCCCTCCCTTCTTCTTCCTCTTCTTCCTCTTTTCTTCTTCTTCTTTTCTTCTTCCTTCTTCTTCTTCTTCTTCCTCCCTTCTTCTTCTTCTTCTTCTTCTTTTCTTTTTTCTTCCTCCTTCCTTCTTCTTCCTCCTTCTTCTTCCTCCTTCTTTTTCTTCCTTTTTCTTCTTCCTCCTTCTTCTTCCTTCCTTCTTCTTCCTTTTTTTCTTTTCTCCTTCTTCTTCTTCCTTCCTTCCTTTTCTTTTTCTTTTCCTCCCTCCTTCTTCCCCCGCTTCCTCCTTTTTTGTTCCTCCTTCCCCTCTCCCTCTTCTTCTTCTTCTTCCTCCTTCTTCTTCTTCCTTTTCCTTCCTTCCTTCTTCTTCCTCTTCTTCTTTCCTTCTCTTCTTTTCCTTCCTTCTTCTTCTTCTTCCTTCTTCCTCCTTCCTTTCTTCTTCTTTCTCTTTTTTTCTTCTTCTTCTTCCTCTTCTTCTTCTTCCCCTTCTTCCTCCTCCTCTTCTTCTTCTTCCTCCTTCTTCTTCCTCCTTCTTCCTTCTTCTTCCTTCTTCTTCTTCTTCCTCCTTCTTCTTCCTCCTTCTTCTTTTTCTCCTTCTTCTCCTCCTTCTTCTTCTTCTTCTTCCTCTTCTTCTTCCTTCTTCTTCCTCCTCCTTCCGCTTCTTCTTCCTCTTCTTCCTCCTTCTTCTTCTCTTCCTCCTTCTTCTTCTCCTTCCTCTCTTCCTCCTTCCTCCTTCTCTTCTTCTTCTTCCTCCTTCTTCTTCCTCCTTCTTCTTCCTCCTTCCTCCTTCTTCTTCCTCCTTCTTCTTCTTCTTCCTCCTTCTTCTTCCTCCTTCTTCTTCTTCTTCCTCCTTCTTCTTCCTCCTTCTTCTTCCTTCTTCTTCTTCCTCCTTCTTCTTCCTCCTTCCTCCTTCTTCTTCCTCCTTCTTTTTCCTCCTTCCTCCTTCTTCCTCCTTCTTCTTCTTCCTCCTTCTTCTTCTTCCTTCTTCTTCTTCTTCCTCCTTCCTTCTTCTTCTCCTTCTTTTCCTTCTTCTTCTTCCTTCTTCTTCCTCCTTCCTTCTTCTTCTTCCTCCTTCTTCTTCCTCCTTCCTCCTTCTTCTTCCTCCTTCTTCTTCCTCCTTCTTCTTCCTCCTTCCTCCTTCTTCTTCCTCCTTCTTCTTCCTCCTTCCTCCTTCTTCTTCCTCCTTCTTCTTCTTCCTCCTCCTTCCTCCTTCTTCTTCCTCCTTCTTCTTCTTCCTCCTTCTTCTTCCTCCTTCTTCTTCTTCTTCTTCTTCTTCTTCTTCTTCTTCCTCTTCTTCTTCCTCCTTCTTCTTCCTCCTTCTTCTCCTCCTTCTTCTCCTCCTCCCCTCTTCTTCCTTCTTCTTCCTCTTTCTTCTTCCTTCCTCCTTCTTCTTCCTCCTTCTTCTTTTCCTCCTTCCTCCTTCTTCTCCTTCTTCTTCCTTCCTTCCTTCTTCTTCTTCCGTCCTTCTTCTTCTTCCTCCTTCTTCTTCTTCTTCCTCCTTCTTCTTCCTCCTTCTTCTTCTTCTCCTCCTTCTTCTTCCCTCCTTCTTCTTCCCCTTCTTCTTCCTCCTTCTTCTTCCTCTTCTTCTTCCTCCTTTTTCTCCTTTCCTCCTTTCTTCCTCCTTCTTCTTCTTCCTCCTTCTTCCTCTTCCTTCCTTCTTCTTCCTCCTTCTTCTTCTTCTTCCTCCTTCTTCTTCCTCCTTCCTCCTTCTTCTTCCTCCTTCTTCTTCCTCCTTCTTCTTCTTCCTTCTTCTTCTTCTTCCTCCTTCTTCTTCCTCCTTCTTCTTCTTCTTCCTTCTTCTTCTTCCTCCTTCTTCTTCCTTCCTTCTCCTTCTTCTTCTCCCTCTTCTTCTTCCTCCTTCTTCTTCTTCCTCCTTCTTTCTTCCTCCTTCCTCTTCTTCCCTCCTTCTTCTTCCTTCTTCTTCCTCTTCTTCTTCCTCCTTCTTCTTCCTCCTTCTTCTTCCTCTTCCTTCCTTCTTCTTCTTCCCCTTCTTCCTTCTTCTTCCTCCTTCTTCTTCTTCTTCCTCTTCCTCCTTCTTCCTCCTTCTTCCTCTTCTTCCTTCCTCCTTCTTCTTCCTCCTTCTCTTCTTCCTTCTTCTTCCTTCTCCTCTTCTTCCTCCTTCTTCTTCCTCCTTCTCTTCTTCTTCCTTCTTCTTCTTCCTCCTTCTTCTTCTTCTTCTTCCTCCTTCCTCCTTCCTCCTTCTTCTTCTTCTCCTCCGTTCTTTCTTCCTCCTTCCTCTTCCTTTCCTCCTTCTTCTTCCTCCTTCTTCTTCTTCTTCCTCTTCTTCTCCTTCTTCTTCTTCCTCTTCTTCCTTCCTCCTTCTTCTTCCTCCTTCCTCCTTATTCTTCTTCTTCTTCTTTCTTCTTCTTCCTCCTTCTTCTTCTTCTTCCTCCCTTCTTCTTCCTCCTTCTTCTTCCTCCTTCTTCTTCCTCTTCTTCCTTCCTCCTTCTTCTCCGCCTCCTTCTTCTTCCTTCTTCTTCCTTCTCCTTCTTCTTCTTCCTCCTTCTTCTTCCTCCTTCTTCTTCTTCTTCCTTCTTCTTCTTCTTCTTCCTTTCCTTCTTTCTCCCTCTTCTTCTTCTTCTTCCTTCTTCTTCCTTCTTCCTCCTTCTTCTTCTTCTTCTTCTTCTTCTCTTCTTCCTCCTCTTCTTCTTCTTCTCTTCCTTCTTCTCCCTTCTTCTTCTCTTTTCTTCTTCTTCTTCTTCTTCTTCTCTCCTTCTTCTTTCTTCTTCCTTCTTCTTTCTCCCTTCTTCCTCCTTCTTCTTCCTTCCTTCTTCTTTCTTTCCTCCTTCTTCTTCTTCCTTCTTCTTCTTCCTCCTTTCTTCTTCTCCTCCTTCTTTCTTCTTCCTCCTTCTTCTTCCTCCTTCTTCTTCCTCTTCTTCTTTTCCTTCCTTTCCTTCTTCTTCCTTCTTCTTTCTTCTTCTTCTTCTTCTTCTTCTTCTTCCTTCTTCTTCTCTTCTTCTTCTTCTCTTCCTTCTTCTTCCTTCCTCCTTCTTCTTCCTTCTTCTTCTTCCTCCTTCTTCTTCCTCCTTCTTCTTCCTCCTTCCTCCTTCTTCTTCCTCCTTCTTCTTCCTCCTTCCTCCTTCTTCTTCCTCCTTCTCTTCTTCCTCCTTCTCTTCCGTCCTTCTTCTTCTTCTTCCTCTTCTTCTTCTTCCTTTCTTCTTCTTCCTCCTTCTTCTTCCCTCCTTCCTCTTCTTCTCTTCCTCCTTCTTCTTCCTCCTTCCTCCTCTTCTTCCTTCTTCTTCCTCCTCCTCCTTCTTCCTTCCTTCTTCTTCTTCCTTCTTCTTCTTCCTCCTTCTCTTCTCCTTCCTTCTTTCCTTCCTTCTTCCTCCTTCTTCTCCTTCTTCTCCTCTCTTCTTCTTCTTCCTCCTTCTTCTTCTTCCTTCTTCTTCTTCCTCCTTCTTCTTCTTCTTCCTTCCTTCTTCTTCCTCCTTCTTCTTCCTCCTTCTCTTCTTCTTCCTCCTTCTTCTTCCTTCCTTCCTTCCATTCTTCCTCCTTCCTCCTTCTTCTCCTTCTTCTTCTTCTCCTTCCTCCTTCTTCTCTTCCTCCTTCTTCTTCCTCCTTCTTCCTTCTTCTTCTTCCTTCTTCTTCTTCCTCCTTCTTCTTCCTCCTTCCTCCTTCTTCTTCCTCCTTCTTCTTCCTCCTTCCTCCTTCTTCTTCCTCCTGTCTTCTTCCCTCCTTCCTTCTCTTTCTTCCTTCTTCTTCTTCCTTCCTTCTTCTTCTTCCTCCTTCTTCTTCCTCCTTCTTCTTCTTCTTCCTCCTTCTTCTTCCTCCTTCTTCTTCTTCTTCCTCCTTCTTCTTCCTCCTTCTTCTTCTCCTTCTTCTTCCTCCTTCCTCCTTCTTCTTCCTTCTTCTTCCTCCTTCCTTCTCTTTCTTTCCTTCTTCTTCTTCCTCCTTCCTCCTTCTTCTTCCTCCTTCTTCTTCCTCCTTCTTCTTCCTCCTTCCTCCTTTCTTCTTCCTTCTTCTTCTTCCTCCTTCTTCTTCCTTCCTTCCATCTTTCTTCTTCTCCTTCCCTTCTTCTTCCTCTTCTTCCTTCCTTCTTCTTCCTCCTTCCTCCTTCTTCTTCTTCCTCCTTCTTCTTCTTCTTCTTCTTCTTCTTCCTCCTTCTTCTTCTTCTTCTTCTTCTTCCTCCTTCTTCTTCTTCTTCCTCCTTCTTCTTTCTTCTTTCTCACTCATGGGCGGCACTGAGGGGTGGCACTGATGGATCCATGTTGCCAGTCGGTGCCCATTGATTGGCATCTGTTTTTTTTTATTTTTTTATTACTGCCTCTTTTTTTCCCCCTTTTTTTTATTTTATTTTTTTATCTTTTTTTTTGCCCTTCCCTGGTGGTCCAGTGTGGGCATCCGAGGCGGGGCTGCGCTGATAAACAATCAGCGCGAACCCCCCCCCCCCCCCCCCCCCCCTGTCAGAAGAGCTGCTGATTCGCTCTCCTCTACTCGTGTCTGTCAGAGGCGAGTGAGGAAGAGCCAACAACGGCTTTTCCTGTTTACATTGTGATCAGCCGTGATTGGACGCGGCTGATCACGTGGTAAAGAGTCTCCGCTGGAGGCTCTTTACCGAGATCGGAGATGCAGATTGTCAGACTGACCCCCCGCACCACCGATCGCTGCGCGCCCCAGCATGAAATCCTGCAGGACGTCAATCTGCTATTGACCGGGTGGGAAGTGGTTAAGTGGGAATTATTCTGGCCATAGATGGAATGAAGTTCAGCGGGGACTTCCGAATTTTCATCCATGTATAGCCAATCCCCATTCCTCAGAAGTGATTGGATAGACTGACTTCTGTGAAATGGGAATGTTGGAAAACGTTCGGATGTGGAGAGACCCGCTGTCAGAATCCAATGTCCCGCCAATGTGGGGGGAGGGAGGGGGGATTCTTCCTTACACATTGGAGGAATCTGTTTTTTTGTGATTGGTCTGATACTTCACAGAGATTCTGTGTCCTTCATCCTCTGGATTCACCATCTCCTCCCTCTGTATCCTAGAGTCCGATGAGAAGGTTCTGCAGCAGGAGTGGGAGGATAAACTGCTGAAGGTAAATTTACTGTACCACATACTGAACTGTGTATGGGAGGCACCAGGGGGCGATGTGGAGTGAGGACTTTATGGACTGTACTATGTATGGGAGGCACCAGGGGGCGATGGGGAGTGAGGAATGTACTATGTATGGGAGGCACCAGGGGGCGATGGGGAGTGAGGACTATACTATGTATGGGAAGCACCAGGGGGCGATGGGGAGTGAGGAATGTACTATGTATGGGAGGCACCAGGGGGTGATGGGGAGCGAGGACTGTATGGACTGTACTATGTATGGGAGGCACCAGGGGGCGATGGGGAGCGAGGACTGTATGGACTGTACTATGTATGGGAGGCACCAGGGGGCGATGGGGAGTGAGGACTGTACTATGTATGGGAGGCACCAGGTGGTGATGGGGAGCGAGGACTGTATGGACTGTGTATGGGGAGGCACCAGGGGGCGATGGGGAGCAAGGACTGTATGGACTGTACTATGTATGGGAGGCACCAGGGGGCGATGGGGAGCGAGGACTGTATGGACTGTACTATGTATGGGAGGCACCATGGGGGCGATGGGGAGTGAGGAATGTACTATGTATGGGAGGCACCAGGGAGCGATGGGGAGGGGAGTGAGGACTATACTATGACTATACTATGTACGGGAAGCACCAGGGGGCGATGGGGAGTGAGGAATGTACTATGTATGGGAGGCACCAGGGGGTGATGGGGAGCGAGGACTGTATGGACTGTACTATGTATGGGAGGCACCAGGGGGCGATAGGGAGCGAGGACTGTATGGACTGTACTATGTATGGGAGGCACCAGAGGGTGATGGGAGCGAGGACTGTATGGACTGTACTATATATGGGAGGCACCAGGGGGTGATGGGGAGCGAGGACTGTATGGACTGTACTATGTATGGGAGGCACCAGGGGGCGATGGGGAGCGAGGACTGTATGGACTGTACTATGTATGGGAGGCACCAGGGGGCGATGGGGAGTGAGGAATGTACTATGTATGGGAGGCACCAGGGGGTGATGGGGAGTGAGGAATGTACTATGTATGGGAGGCACCAGGGGGCGATGGGGAGGACTGTATGGACTGTACTATGTATGGGAGGCACCAGGGGGTGATGGGGAGTGAGGACTATACTATGTATGGGAGGCACCAGGGGGCGATGGGGAATGAGGAATGTACTATGTATGGGAGGCACCAGGGGGTGATGGGGAGCGAGGACTGTATGGACTGTACTGTGTATGGGAGGCACCAGGGGGCGATGGGGAGGACTGTATGGACTGTACTATGTATGGGAGGCACCAGGGGGTGATGGGGAGTGAGGAATGTACTATGTATGGGAGGCACCAGGGGGTGATGGGGAGCGAGGACTGTATGGACTGTACTATGTATGGGAGGCACCAGGGGGTGATGGGGAGGGAGGACTGTATGGACTGTACTATGTATGGGAGGCACCAGGGGGTGATGGGGAGCGAGGAATGTATGGACTGTACTATGTATGGGAGGCACCAGGGGGGGGGGGTGTGGAGTGAGGGGGGGGGGGTGTGGAGTGAGGACTGTACTATGTATGGGAGGCACCAGGGGGTGATGGGGAGGGAGGACTGTATGGACTGTACTATGTATGGGAGGCACCAGGGGGCGATGGGGAGCAAGGACTGTATGGACTGTACTATGTATGGGAGGCACCAGGGGGCGATGGGGAGCGAGGACTGTATGGACTGTACTATGTATGGGAGGCACCAGGGGGCGATGGGGAGTGAGGAATGTACTATGTATGGGAGGCACCAGGGAGCGATGGGGAGTGAGGACTATACTATGTACGGGAAGCACCAGGGGGCGATGGGGAGTGAGGAATGTACTATGTATGGGAGGCACCAGGGGGTGATGGGGAGCGAGGACTGTATGGACTGTACTATGTATGGGAGGCGATAGGGAGCGAGGACTGTATGGACTGTACTATGTATGGGAGGCACCAGAGGGTGATGGGAGCGAGGACTGTATGGACTGTACTATATATGGGAGGCACCAGGGGGTGATGGGGAGCGAGGACTGTATGGACTGTACTATGTATGGGAGGCACCAGGGGGCGATGGGGAGCGAGGACTGTATGGACTGTACTATGTATGGGAGGCACCAGGGGGCGATGGGGAGTGAGGAATGTACTATGTATGGGAGGCACCAGGGGGTGGTGGGGAGTGAGGAATGTACTATGTATGGGAGGCACCAGGGGGCGATGATGGACTGTATGGACTGTACTATGTATGGGAGGCACCAGGGGGTGATGGGGAGTGAGGACTATACTATGTATGGGAGGCACCAGGGGGCGATGGGGAATGAGGAATGTACTATGTATGGGAGGCACCAGGGGGTGATGGGGAGCGAGGACTGTATGGACTGTACTGTGTATGGGAGGCACCAGGGGGCGATGGGGAGGACTGTATGGAACTGTACTATGTATGGGAGGCACCAGGGGGTGATGGGGAGCGATGGACTGAGTGATGGACTGTACTATGTATGGGAGGCAGGGGGATGGCACCAGGTATGGGATGATGGAGGAGGGAGGACTGTACTGTATGGACTGTACTATGTATGGAGAGGCACCAGGGGGACTGATGGGGAGCGAGGAATGTATGGACTGTACTATGTATGGGAGGCACCAGGGGGGGGGGGGGTGTGGAGTGAGGACTGTACTATGTATGGGAGGCACCAGGGGGTGATGGGGAGGGAGGACTGTATGGACTGTACTATGTATGGGAGGCACCCACGTGTAGCACTCCCACCCCCCCCCCACCCGGACGAGCCCCCGCGTATAGCACTCCCCCCCCCCCCCCCCTGGACGAGCCCCCGCGTGTAGCACTCCCCCCCCCCCCCCCCACTCCCCCCCCCCCCCCCCCCGGACGAGCCCCCGCGTATAGCACTCCCCCCCCCCCCCCCGGACTCCCCCCCGTGTGTAGCACTCCCCCCCCGGACGAGCCCCCGCATGTAGCACTTCCCCCCCCCCCGGACGAGCCCCCACGTGTAGCACTCCCCCCCCCCCCGGACGAGCCCCCGCGTGTACCACTTCCCCTCCCCGAGCCATAAGCCCCAGCCAGCACAGCTGGGCCTACCTGATAGGAATGCAGCCTCGGACCAACGTGGTCCCGGGGCTGAAATCTCACACACGCACCAGGAGGGCCACGAGGCGAGGCAAAAAACAGCGTCTGCCCCTTAAGTATCCCTTCCCAGCATGCACAGCGGGGCAACACTCCCACTGGGCTGCTGCTGCTGAGAAGGGTCACTTAACACACTATGGTTCACCCGAGTTCCAACACCACCTACAGGCAACAAGGGAAAATTTCTACCGAGCCCGACCACAGCCAGAACAGAGGCGAATTTACATAGAATTCGCAGAGTCTGAGCCCAACTATGGCCTAGACGCCCCCTAAATTTATAGTAGTGCCCCAGTCATTGGGGGCCTAGAGCGGTGAAAAAAATCTGAGGATTAGCTGTGTGTGTGTGCGCGCTCCCCTTGGTGTGTGCGTGTGTGGTCCCTCTGTGTGCTCCCTGCCGAGTGGCTGTGCGCTCCCTGCGGAGTGGTGGTGCGGTGACAGTACATTTCCTGTGGTGTGTGTGTGTGTGTGGTCCTTCTGTGCACTCCCTGCCTTGTGACCGTGCGCTCCCTGCGGAGTGGTGGTGCGGTGACAGTACATTTCCTGTGGTGTGTGTGTGTGTGTGGTCCCTCTGTGCACTCCCTGCCTTGTGGCTGTGCGCTCCCTGTGGAGTGGTGGTGTGGTGACAGTACATTTCCTGTGGTGTGTGTGTGTGTGTGTGGTCCCTCTGTGCACTCCCTGCCTTGTGGCTGTGCGCTCCCTGCGGAGTGGCGGTGCGGTGACAGTACATCTCCTGTGGTGTTGCAGCTCCTGGCGGACTCTCTGCAGACGGTCGGTGATGACAGGTGGACCTGCGATCTCTCCCAGGAGATGAGGAAACAGCTGAACACTTACAGCTCCTCCACCATACAGAAGGTAGGTCACCATCCCATCCTCCACCCACAATCACTATTCATGTCCCTGCACTGAATATGTATGTGTGGGGGAGGACACCACATGGGGTCACACTTGGGTTGCTAGGATTAGGGGGTCACACTGGGGTTGCTAGGTTTGGGGGGGTCACACTGGGGCTGCTAGGATTGGGGGGGTCACACTGGGGTTGCTAGGATTGGGGGGGGTCACACTGGGGTTGCTAGGATTGGGGAGGTCACACTGGGGTTGCTAGGATTGGGGGGGGGGGTCACACTGGGGTTGCTAGGATTGGGGGTCACACTTGGTTTGCTAGGATTGGGGGGGTCACACTGGGGTTGCCAGGATTGGGGGGGGGGGGGGTCTCACTGGGGTTGCTAGGATTGGGGGGGTCGCCCTCGGTTGCTAGGATTGGGGGGGTGACACTCGGATTGCTAGGATTGGGGGGGGTCTCACTCGGGTTGCTAGGATTGGGGGAGGTCACACTCGGGTTGCTAGGATTGGGGGGGTGACACTTGGATTGCTAGGATTGGGGGGGTGACACTCGGATTGCTAGGATTGGGGGGGTGACACTCGGATTGCTAGGATTGGGGGGTGACACTCGGATTGCTAGGATTAGGGGGGTGACACTCGGATTGCTAGGATTTGGGGGGTCACACTCGGGTTGCTAGGATTTGGGGGGGTCACACTCGGGTTGCTAGGATTGGGGGGGGGTCACCCTCGGGTTGCTAGGATTGGGGGGGTCACCCTCGGGTTGCTAGGATTGGGGGGGTCACCCTCGGGTTGCTAGGATTGAGGGGGTCACCCTCGGATTGCTAGGATTGAGGGGGGTCACACTCGGATTGCTAGGATTGGGGGGGGTCTCACTCGGGTTGCTAGGATTGGGGGAGGTCACACTCGGGTTGCTAGGATTGGGGGGGTGACACTTGGATTGCTAGGATTGGGGGGGTGACACTCGGATTGCTAGGATTGGGGGGGTGACACTCGGATTGCTAGGATTGGAGGGGTGACACTCGGATTGCTAGGGTCACACTCGGGTTGCTAGGATTTGGGGTGGTCACACTCGGGTTGCTAGGATTGAGGGGGTCACCCTCGGGTTGCTAGGATTGGGGGGGTCACCCTCGGGTTGCTAGGATTGAGGGGGTCACCCTCGGATTGCTAGGATTGAGGGGGGTCACACTCGGATTGCTAGGATTGGGGGCGTGACACTCGGGTTGCTAGGATTGGGGGGGGTGACACTCGGGTTGCTAGGATTGGGGGGTGACACCCGGGTTGCTAGGATTGGGGGGTTGACACTCGGGTTGCTAGGATTGGGGGGTGACACTCGGGTTGCTAGGATTGGGGGAGGTCACACTCGGGTTGCTAGGATTGGGGGGGTCACCCTCGGATTGCTAGGATTGGGGGGGGTCACCCTTGGGTTGCTAGGATTGGGGGGGTCACACTGGGGTTGCTAGGATTGGGGGGGGGTCTCACTGGGGTTGCTAGGATTGGGGGGGGTCACCCTCGGGTTGCTAGGATTGGGGGGGGGTGACACTCGGATTGCTAGGATTGGGGGGGTCTCACTCGGGTTGCTAGGATTGGGGGAGGTCACACTCGGGTTGCTAGGATTGGGGGGGTGACACTCGGATTGCTAGGATTGGGGGGGTGACACTCGGATTGCTAGGATTGGGGGGGGTGACACTCAGATTGCTAGGATTGGGGGGGTGACACTCGGGTTGCTAGGATTGGGGGGGTCACACTCGGGTTGCTAGGATTGGGGGGGGTCACCCTCGGGTTGCTAGGATTGGGGGGGGGTCACCCTCGGGTTGCTAGGATTGGGGGGGGGTCACCCTCGGGTTGCTAGGATTGGGGGGGGGTCACCCTCGGATTGCTAGGATTGGGGGGGGTGACACTCGGGTTGCTAGGATTGGGGGGGTCACACCCGTGTTGCTAGGATTGGGGGGTGACACCCGTGTTGATAGGATTGGGGGGTGACACTCGGGTTGCTAGGATTGGGGGAGGTCACACTCGGGTTGCTAGGATTGGGGGGGTCACCCTCAGATTGCTAGGATTGGGGGGGTGACACTGGGATTGATAGGATTGGGGGGGGTGACACTGGGATTGCTAAGATTGGGGGGGGGTCACACTCGGGTTGCTAGGATTGGGGGGGTCACACTCGGGTTGCTAGGATTGGGGGGGTGACACTCGGATTGCTAGGATTGGGGAGGGGTGACACTCGGATTGCTAGGATTGGGGAGGGGTCACACTCGGGTTGCTAGGATTGGGTGGGTGACACTCGGGTTGCTAGGATTGAGGGGGGTCACCCTCGGATTGCTAGGATTGGAGGGGTCACCCTCGGATTGCTAGGATTGGGGGGTGACACTTGGGTTGCTAGGATTAAGGGGGTGACACTCGGATTGCTAGGATTGGGGGGTGACACTCGGGTTGCTAGGATTGGGGGGGGTCACACTCGGGTTGCTAGGATTGGGGGGGTCACCCTCGGATTGCTAGGATTGGGGGGTGACACTTGGATTGCTAGGATTGGGGGGGGGGGGTCACCCTCGGGTTGCTAGGATTGGATAACACCTTGATAGAGGGGTCACACTCGGATTGCTAGGATTGGGGGGTGACACTCGGGTTGCTAGGATTGGGGGGGTCACACTCGGGTTGCTAGGATTTGGGGGGTCACCCTCGGATTGCTAGGATTTGGGGGGTCACCCTCGGATTGCTAGGATTGGGGGGGGTCACCCTCGAATTGCTAGGATTGGGGGGTGACACTTGGGTTGCTAGGATTGGGGGGTGACACTTGGGTTGCTAGGATTGGGGGGGGGGGGTCACACTGGGGTTGCTAGGATTGGATAACACCCTTGATGGAGGGGTCACACTCGGATTGCTAGGATTGGGGGGGGTGACACTCGGATTGCTAGGATTGGGTGGGTGACACTCGGGTTGCTAGGATTGAGGGGGGTCACCCTCGGATTGCTAGGATTGGGGGGGTCACCCTCAGATTGCTAGGATTGGGGGGTGACACTCGGGTTGCTAGGATTGGGGGGTTACACTCGGGTTGCTAGGATTGGGGGGATGACACTCGGGTTGCTAGGATTGGGGGGTGACACTCGGGTTGCTAGGATTGGGGGGTGACACTCGGGTTGCTAGGATTGGGGGGTGACACTCGGGTTGCTAGGATTGGAGGGGTCACCCTCAGATTGCTAGGATTGGAGGGGTCACACTCGGATTGCTAGGATTGGGGGGTGACACTTGGTTTGCTAGGATTGGGGGGGTGACACTCGGGTTGCTAGGATTGGGGGGGGTCACACTCGGGTTGCTAGGATTGGGGGGGTCACCTCGGATTGCTAGGATTGGGGGGGATTGCTAGGATTGGGGGGTGACACTTGGATTGCTAGGATTGGGGGGTGACACTTGGGTTGCTAGGATTGGGGGGGGGGGTCACCCTCGGGTTGCTAGGATTGGATAACACCTTGATAGAGGGGTCACACTCGGATTGCTAGGATTGGGGGGTGACACTTGGGTTGCTAGGATTGGGGGGGTCACACTCGGATTGCTAGGATTGGGGGGTGACACTCGGGTTGCTAGGATTGGGGGGGGTCACACTCGGGTTGCTAGGATTTGGGGGGTCACCCTCGGATTGCTAGGATTTGGGGGGGTCACCCTCGGATTGCTAGGATTGGGGGGTGACACTTGGATTGCTAGGATTGGGGGGTGACACTTGGGTTGCTAGGATTGGGGGGGGGGGTCACACTGGGGTTGCTAGGATTGGATAACACCTTGATGGAGGGGTCACACTCGGATTGCTAGGATTGGGGGGTGACACTTGGATTGCTAGGATTGGGGGATGACACTTGGGTTGCTAGGATTGGGGGGGGGGTCACACTGGGGTTGCTAGGATTGGGGGGGTCACCCTCGGGTTGCTAGGATTGGATAACACCTTGATTCTATGGCCTTGCATGGGAGTCTCACTTCTCCCGCCACATAATTTGGTAAATTAATACAAAATCCAACGCTGAGAGTGAGTGGGTGGAGCTAAAGCGGATCCACCAATCACTGAAGTGTCCTTCCTCTCCGCCCATCTATATACACGCTCAGGAGGTGCTCTGAGTATATAAGAGCCCGGTGTGCTGGGGACAGCCAGCAGGGGGCGCCATCGCTTCATGTGTCTTCTGCTCTCTTCTCAGAACTTCCTATATAAGTGTATTGGGACCACACTGGGAGCATGCTGCAACCGGGACGTGGTGAGGAAAGGACTGCAGGAGCTTCTGACCAATGCCCAGTACCAGGAGGAGTCCGAGCGCGAGGTCAGTGCACCCCCCCCCCCACCCACCCTGCCACCCCCCCCCCCCCCCCACACTAAGGGGAGCGTTCATTATTGCTGCTTGTATGTCATTGTGGAGATATTCAATGTCACTAAATATTCCCCTCCCCCTCCTACCAATCACCATAGAGGACCCCTCCCCTCCTACCCATCACCATAGAGGACCCCTCCTACCCATCACCATAGAGGACCCCTCCCCTCCTACCCATCACCATAGAGGACCCCTCCCCTCCTACCCATCACCATAGAGGACCCCTCCCCTCCTACCAATCACCATAGAGGACCCCTCCTCTCCCCTCCTACCAGTCACCATAGAGGACCCCTCCTCTCACCTCCTACCAGTCACCATAGAGGACCCCTCCCCTCCCATTCTACCAATCACCATAGAGGACCCCTCCCCTCCTACCAATCACCATAGAGGACCCCTCCTCTCCCCTCCTACCAGTCACCATAGAGGACCCCTCCTCTCCCCTCCTACCAGTCACCATAGAGGACCCCTCCTCTCCCCTCCTACCAGTCACCATAGAGGACCCCTCCTCTCCCCTCCTACCAGTCACCATAGAGGACCCCTCCCCTCCTAGCAATCACCATAGAGGACCCCTTCCCCGCCTACCATTCACCATAGAGGACCCCTTCCCTCCTACCAATCACCATAGAGGACCCCTCCCCTCCCATTCTACCAATCACCATAGAGGACCCCTCCCCTCCTAGCAATCACCATAGAGGACCCCTCCCCGCCTACCATTCACCATAGAGGACCCCTCCCCTCCTACCAATCACCATAGAGGACCCCTCCTCTCCCCTCCTACCAGTCACCATAGAGGACCCCTCCCCTCCCATTCTACCAATCACCATAGAGGACCCCTCCCCTCCTAGCAATCACCATAGAGGACCCCTCCCCGCCTACCATTTATCATAGAGGACCCCTTCCCTCCTACCAATCACCATAGAGGACCCCTTCCCTCCTACCAATCACCATAGAGGACCTCTCCCCTCCTACCAATCACCATAGAGGACCTCTCCCCTCCCCTCCCCTCCTACCAATCACCATAGAGGACCCCTCCCCGCCTACCATTCACCATAGAGGACCCCTCCCCGCCTACCATTCACCATAGAGGACCCCTCCCCTCCTACCAATCACCATAGAGGACCCCTCCTCTCCCCTCCTACCAGTCACCATAGAGGACCCCTCCCCTCCCATTCTACCAATCACCATAGAGGACCCCTCCCCTCCTAGCAATCACCATAGAGGACCTCTCCCCTCCTCCCAATCACCATAGAGGACCCCTCCCCTCCCCTCCTACCAATCACCGTAGAGGACCCCTCCCCTCCTACCAGTCACCATAGAGGACCCCTCCCCTCCTACCAGTCACCATAGAGGACCCCTTCCCTCCCTCCTACCAATCCACCGTAGAGGACCCCTCCCCTCCTACCAGTCACCATAGAGGACCCCTCCCCTCCTACCAGTCACCATAGAGGACCCCTCCCCTCCTACCAATCGCCATAGAGGACCCCTCCCCTCCTACCAATCGCCATAGAGGACCCCTCCCTCCTACCAATCACCATAGAGGACCCCTCCCCTCCTACCAATCGCCATAGAGGACCCCTCCCCTCCCCTCCCATAGAGGACCCCTCCCCTCCTACCAATCGCCATAGAGGACCCCTCCCCTCCTACCAATCGCCATAGAGGACCCTCCCCTCCTACCAATCACCATAGAGGAACCCCTCCCCCTCCTACCAATCCCATAGAGGACCCCTCCCCTCCTACCAATCACCATAGAGGACCCCTCCCCTCCTACCAATCACCATAGAGGACCCCTCCCCTCCTACCAATCACCATAAGACCCCTCCCCTCCTACCAATCACCATAGAGGACCCCTCCCCTCCTACCAATCACCATAGAGGACCCCTCCCCTCCTACCAATCACCATAGAGGACCCCTCCCCTCCTACCAATCACCATAGAGGACCCCTCCCCTCCTACCAATCACCATAGAGGACCCCTCCCCTCCTACCAATCACCATAGAGGACCCCTCCCCTCCTACCAATCACCATAGAGGACCCCTCCCCTCCTACCAATCACCATAGAGGACCCCTCCCCTCCTACCAATCACCATAGAGGACCCCTCCCCTCCTACCAATCACCATAGAGGACCCCTCCCCTCCTACCAATCACCATAGAGGACCCCTCCCCTCCTACCAATCACCATAGAGGACCCCTCCCCTCCCATTCTACCAATCACCATAGAGGACCCCTCCCCTCCTACCAATCACCATAGAGGACCCCTCCCCTCCTACCAATCACCATAGAGGACCCCTCCCCTCCTACCAATCACCATAGAGGACCCTCCCCTCCCATTCTACCAATCACATAGAGGACCCCCCTCCCCTCCCATTCTACCAATCACCATAGAGGACCCCCTCCCCTCCCATAGAGGACCCTCCCCCCCCCTACCAATCACCATAGAGGACCCCTCCCCTCCTACCAATCACCATAGAGGACCCCTCCCCTCCTACCCATCACCATAGAGGACCCCTCCCCTCCTACCAATCACCATAGAGGACCCCTCCCCTCCCATTCTACAAATCGCCATAGATCGGGGTTTGACAAATTTGCTTGGAATCTAGGAGCCAACTAAAAAATTTAAGAGCCAGAAAACGCATCCCGTCTCGCCAAGCTCGCACGCATACGTAAGTCCGGCCCGCATATGTAAACGGTATTCAAACCACACATGTGAGGTATCGCCGCGATCGGTAGAGTGAGAGCAATAATTCTAGCCCTAGACCTCCTCTGTCACTCAAAACCTGCAACCTGTAGAATTTTTTAAACGTCGCCTATGGGGATTTTAAAGGGTAAAAGTTTTGTTGGCATTCCACAAGCGGACGCAATTTTGAAGCGCGACGTGTTGGGTATCAATGTATTCGGCGTAACTTTATCTTTCACAATATAAAAAAAATTGCGCTAACTTTACTTTTGTCTTATTTTATTTTTTTTTATTAAAAAAGGTGCATTTTTTTCCCAAAAAAGGGGCGCTTGTAAGACCGGTGCGCAAATACGGCGTGACAAAGTACTGATACGACCACCATTTTTTTCTCTAGGGTGTTAGAATAAAAATAATGTTTGGGGGTTCTAATTAGAGGGAAGGAGATGGCAGTTAAAACAGTAAACCAGATGGCGCCCGGTCACAGAAGCAAGCTTGGGCCTCCACTAGGCCGCAAAGCCGTGGCCTTGGTTACCGGCGGGCGCGGGCGCCTGGTCAGAATTTCTTGTCACAATTGCGACCTGGCGCCCGGGATTTGTCGAGCCCTGCCATAGAGTATGCCTCCCCACCTCTCCCCTCCCATTCTACCAATCGCCATAGGGGACCCCTCCCCTCCTTCCAATCACCATAGAGGACCCCTCCCCTCCTTCCAATCACCATAGAGGACCCCTCCCCGCCTACCATTTACCATAGAGGACCCCTCCCCGCCTACCAATCACCATAGAGGTCCCCTCCCCTCCCCTCCTACCATTCGCCATAGAGGACCCCTCCCCCTCCTACCAATCGCCATAGAGGACCCCTCCCATTCTAGTTTGTGTCTCTGTCCCTCCCACAATGAGGAGATTTCCCTCTGTAGTTTGTGTCTCTGCCCCTCCCACATGTCCTCCTTTCTCTCAGGGACTGGCCATTGCCTTTGGGATTTGCTCCGCCCATCACCTGGATGACACCCTGGAGAAGTTGTCGGAGTTCCTGAAGTCGGACATCATGAAGAAGAATGTGAATTTCTTCAATCTGTTCAAGGTACGGTCATGTGACCCCGGGGCCCCTCCCCTCTGCTGAGCTTGGTGTATTCTGGGTGTTCTGATTGGTCGGCTGGTCTTTTGGGATCGACATTCACAATGCGATTGTATAGAAATGTCTGCCCGACGTGCCCAGGTGAGGAGGAATCTTCCAGGAATCTTCCAGGTCTTCATTGTCCTCTCGGTATGTACACAGACCCGGGGAGATGGTGGGGATCTTCCACCCTTCCTTCCTGTACACAGACCCCGGGAGATGGTGGGGATCTTCCACCCTTCCTTCCTGTACACAGACCCGGGGAGATGGTGGGGATCTTCCAGCCTTCCTTCCTGTACACAGACCCGGGGAGATGGTGGGGATCTTCCAGCCTTCCTTCCTGTACACAGACCTGGGGAGATGGTGGGGATCTTCCAGCCTTCCTTCCTGTACACAGACCCGGGGAGATGGTGGGGATCTTCCATCCTTCCTTCCTGTACACAGACCCGGGGAGATGGTGGGGATCTTCCAGCCTTCCTTCCTGTACACAGACCCGGAGAGATGGTGAGGATCTTCCAGCCTTCCTTCCTGTACACAGACCCGGGGAGATGGTGGGGATCTTCCAGCCTTCCTTCCTGTACACAGACCCGGGGAGATGGTGGGGATCTTCCAGCCTTCCTTCCTGTACACAGACCCGGGGAGATGGTGAGGATCTTCCAGCCTTCCTTCCTGTACACAGACCCGGGGAGATGGTGGGGATCTTCCATCCTGTACACAGACCCGGGGAGATGGTGGGGATCTTCCAGCCTTCCTTCCTGTACACAGACCCGGGGAGATGGTGGGGATCTTCCAGCCTTCCTTCCTGTACACAGACCCGGGGAGATGGTGAGAATCTTCCATCCTTCCTTCCTGTACACAGACCCGGGGAGATGGTGAGGATCTTCCATCCTTCCTTCCTTCCTGTACACAGACCCGGGGAGATGGTGAGGATCTTCCATCCTGTACACAGACCCGGGGGGATGGTGAGGATCTTCCATCCTTCCTTCCTGTACACAGACCCGGGAAGATGGTGAGGATCTTCCATCCTGTACACAGACCCGGGGGGATGGTGAGGATCTTCCATCCTTCCTTCCTGTACACAGACCCGGGGAGATGGTGAGGATCTTCCATCCTTCCTTCCTGTACACAGACCCGGGGAGATGGTGAGGATCTTCCATCTAGGGTTGTGATTTGGGGGTCATTCTCTGGCCCCTCACCGGCCCCCTATCTCTTACATGGGCGTTGGTTCTGATTGGTCGCCATTGATCTCTCTGGACTGGCGGTTCCGGATCCATTCCGGCGTTGATCCGTGTCTTTGTCGGCGCCGGGTTGTTTACACGTTGGCTGCCCCCCCCCCCCCCCATCCCGGTTACGCTCCACGCCGGGAATGTTAATTCGATCCTCAGACCTGACTCTAATGGACATAGCAGATCTTCCATGTTTGGGGGTGGATAAGATGGCTGCCATTTCCTCTCCCAGGGATTGGCCAATGCGCTTCCTGCTCATCGTTTCAGCCGAGTATTATGTTCCCTCTGGAAGGATTTGTTTGTGTTTTTCCAGGGGGGAGGGGTCGGCGGGGGCGTCGGATCTCTACAGGAACTGGAACATGTGTTTGGATTGTGGTCACCGGCTCACCTTGCGGAGTGCGGGGGAGGGGGGGGGGGGGGGCAGATCATTGCCATTAGACAACTTACACAGGTGTCCGCTCAGGATGTCGTATCGATGCCAGGGGCCCCAAAGCCGCAGGGCCCGCCCCCTCCCAGCGCATGCTGCCAAAGATCACTTCCAATTCGCTGAAACTCGTCCCATAGATCAGCCACCTTCCCCTGTCCTCTGTGTGGCCCCCAATGCCCCTGTGGATGCCCTGGGGGGGCCAACTGAGAATTAAAGAGGGACGCACAATTACGGAACAATGTCGGTGCCAACCCCCCCCCCCGGCGTTGGTGTCGGTGCCAACCCCCCCCCCCCGGCGTTGGTGTCGGTGCCAACCCCCCCCCCCCGGCGTTGGTGTCGGTGCCAACCCCCCCCCCCCCCCGGCGTTGGTGTCGGTGCCAACCCCCCCCCCCGGCGTTGGTGTCGGTGCCAACCCCCCCCCCGGCGTTGGTGTCGGTGCCAACCCCCCCCCCCGGCATCGGTGCCAACCCCCCCCCCCGGCGTCGGTGCCAACCCCCCCCCCCCGGCGTCGGTGCCAACCCCCCCCCCCCCCCGGCGTCGGTGCCAACCCCCCCCCCCCCCCCGCGCGTCGGTGCCAACCCCCCCCCCCCCCCGGCGTCGGTGCCAACCCCCCCCCCCCCGGCGTCGGTGCCAACCCCCCCCCCCGGCGTCGATGCCAACCCCCCCCCGGCGTCGGTGCCAACCCCCCCCCAGGCGTCGGTGCCAACCCCCCCCCCGCGGCGTCGGTGCCAACCCCCCCCCCCCCGGCGTTGGTGTCCCCTCTGCCAAGCACATGATTCTAATTTCTCGTCGAGTTGCTGACTCTTCCTGATGGTCTCCAGCGCACACGGCTCGTCTCCCATGATGCTCTTATTCCCTCAATTCTTTTTAGGTTTTTACCTGAGCAGTCCTGCCAGTGGGTGGAGCAGAGAGGTGGGGTCAGACAACTCGGAACCAATCCACTGAGTGGTATCTTGTGTGTGTTTCAGGATCGGGCGGACGGAGATCTGGAGAAGATAAAGAGCGCTCTGATCCTGTGCTATGGATACGTGGCGGTCTACGCCCCCACAGAGCTTGTACTGCCGCGGATCGAGTCCGACATCCTACGGAATGTCTTCCATTACTTCCACACCAAGGTGAGGGCCCCTGATCACCAGATCCCTTACATCCTGGTATGGGGACCCCAAGCCAGCCCCAGTCTTTCCATTATTGACCCCCTGAGGAGAACCCCAGCCTTCCCAACATTGGCCCTAGTCCCTGATACTCTATAGCAGAGGACCCCAGCCTTCCCAACATTGGCCCTAGCCCCTGATACTCTATAGCAAAGGACCCCAGCCTTCTCAACATTGGTCCTAGCCCCTGGTACTCTATAGGAGAGGACCCCATCCTTCCCAACATTGGTCCTAGCCCCTGGTACTCTATAGCAGAGGACCCCAGCCTTCCCAACATTGGCCCCAGCCCCTGATATATTCTTTAAAGGAGAACCCCAGCCTTCCAAAACTTGGACCCCAGTCCCTGTTACTCTATAGAAGAGAACCCCAGCCTTCCCAACATTGGCCCTAGCCCCTGGTACTCTATAGGAGAGGACCCCAGCCTTGCCAACATTGGCTCCAGCCCCTGTTACTCTATAGAAGAGGATCCCAACGTTGGCCCCAGCCTTTGGTATTCTATAGAAGAGATCCCCAGCCCAGTCTTCCCAAAATTGGCCCAAGCCCCTGGTACTGTATAGGAGAGGGCCCCAGCCTTCCCAACATTGCCCCCCCCCCTTTCCCAGACCCTGGTACACTATATAGAAGAGAACCCCAACCCCTGATATTCTATAGAAGAGATCCCCAGCCCAGTCTTTCCAAAATTGGCCCAAGCCCCTGGTACTGTATAGGAGAGGGCCCCAGCCTTCCCAACATTGCCCCCCCCCTTTCCCAGCCCCTGGTACACTATATAGAAGAGAACCCCAACCCCTGATATTCTATAGAAGAGAACCCAAGCCTTCCCAACATTGCCCCCCCCCCCCCCACACTTTCCCAGCCCCTGGTACTATATAGAAGAGAACGTCATCGTTCCATACAAAAAAACATGTGGTAGTCCCCTGATCCCCTGTCCTCCCACTCCTGTCTTCCTGACACCCCTCACCTCCAGTATATTTAGGACTGTCCGTGCTGGGGCCCTATGTAGCCATATCACTGGTCGTCATTGGTGCCAAGTTTAATATTCGTAACAATTTCACTCCATCTTCATGTGTTTTGCCTCCTAACTGTGTTCTCCTGGTTTCCCCCTCAGGTTCTGGGGATAAAGGTAGAGCCCAAGGTACAGTGCCCAAGCCTTCCTGCTAATCTGCTCTCCTCTCTCTGCTCTGCTATTCATTACGCAAGAACGATACGAGCGGAAAGGGGTCCAAGGGGAAGGGCTGTAAGAGACGGTCCCATTACCTGGTGGGGGCAAATGAGATGTTAAGGAGACACCCACTAAGGTGACTGCAGATGGAATAATATGGGAGGAGAGTTGCTTAGAGGTGGGATGTTAAGGAGACACTTGCCAGGATGACTGCAGATGAATTGGTATGGGAGCAGAGTTGCTCAGAGGAGGAGTTATAGGTGCATGGAGGAGAGTTGCTCAGAGGAGGCGTTATAGGTGCGGGGAGGAGAGTTGCTCAGAGGAGGAGTTATAGGTGCGGGGAGGAGAGTTGCTCAGAGGAGTTGTTATAGGTGCGGGGAGGAGAGTTGCTCAGAGGAGTTGTTATAGGTGCGGGGAGGAGAGTTGCTCAGAGGAGGAGTTATAGGTGCAGGGAGGAGAGTTGCTCAGAGGTGGAGTCGTAGGTGCAAGAAGGAGAGTTGCTTGGCGGTGGGATGACTGCAGATGAATTGTTATGGAAGGAGAGTTGCTCAGAGGTGAAGTTTTAGGTCCAAAGATG
This sequence comes from Rana kukunoris, assembly GCA_029574335.1. Classification (NCBI taxonomy): domain Eukaryota; kingdom Metazoa; phylum Chordata; class Amphibia; order Anura; family Ranidae; genus Rana; species Rana kukunoris. Next base: position 30,072 of record JAJQKJ010001449.1, on the reverse strand, counting down.
AGAGTTTCTTGGAGGCGCAGTTGTAGGTGCTGGGAGGAGAGTTACTCAAAGGCGGAGTTGTAGGTACAGAGAGGGTTGTTTGGAGGCAAATTTGTAAGTGCAGGGAAGTTGGTTGCTCAGAGGTGGAGTTGCAGGGGGGAGAGTTGCTTTGGAGGAGGGTTGTAGAGGTAGGGAGGAGAGTTAGTCGGAGGCAGAGTTTTAGGTACAGAGAGGGGGGTTACTTGGGGGCGTAGCTGTCAGTGCAGGGGAGGGAGTTGCTCGGAAAAGGAGTTTTAGGTACAGAAAGGAGGGTTGCTTGTTGGAGGAGTTTTGGGTGCAGGGAGGAGAGTTGCTCAGAGAAGTTTTGGGTGCAGGGAGGAGAGTTGCTCAGAGGAGGAGTTGTAGGTGCAAGGAGGAGAGATACTAGGAGGCTGAGTTGTCACGCAGAGAGGAGGAGTTATAGGTGCAATGCAGGGAGGAGAGTGGCTCCTAGGGGGAGTGGTAGGTGCAGGGAAGAAGGTGGCTCCTAGGGGGAGGGGTAGGTGCAGGAAGGAGAGTGGCTCCTAGGGGGAGGTGCAGGGAAGAAGGTGGCTCCTAGGGGGAGTGGTAGGTGCAGGAAGGAGGGTGGCTCCTATGTGGAGGGCTAGGTGCAGTGAAGGGAGGAGAGTGGTTCCTAGGGGGAGGGGTAGGTGCAGGGAGGAGAGTGGCTCCTAGGTGGAGGGGTAGGTGCATGGAGGAGAGTGGATCCTAGGTGGAGGTATAGGTGCAGGGGGGAGAGTGGCTCCTAGGGGGAGGGGGAGGGGTAGGTGCAGGGAGCAGAGTGGCTCCTAGGAGGAGGGGTAGGTGCAGGGAGCAGATTTGCTCCTAGGGGGAGAGGTAGGTGCAGGGAGGAGGGTGGCTCCTAGGGGGAGAGGTGGGGGCAGGGTGGCTCCTAGGAGGAGGGGTAGGTGCAGTGCAGGGGCCTCAATGAGAGCGGAGGGGGGGGTCATAGTGGTCCTTGGGTGTAACTGGTGGTGTATATAGTCCTCATGTGGTTTGCTGGCTGAGAGCCTTGTGCAGATCCTGACCTTTCCATGTGCCCAGCAGGGGTAACAGGGAAGCCACCCTCTGCTCTGTGATTGGTCGGTTTGTGTGAGCCGGGAATTCTGGGACCTGTAGTCACTCATGATGTGTCTGTGAGCTGAACCTCTGACATTGCAAAGCGCTAAACTTCACCACTAACCCTTTCATGCTGCCACATCTATCACTAATATGGCGGGGGAGGGTCTGTCATTGTGCCGTCACATGGTGTGGAGCCACAGCGTCTGCCGGCGCCCTCTGGAGGTTATGGTAGGTACTATCACACTGTATAGTATAGGAGGGATCACCTCCCAACTTTAGAGCTTGGGGGGAAAAAAAGGGAAGCTCTAGGGCAAAAAGTGGGTGTGGTTAAATTGCCATCAATATTGGGTGTGGCCTAATAAAGTGTGAGCCGATCCACTGCATGTATGAGAGATTACAGCCTCCACCTTGTACTGTGCACACAGGTGGAGAATTGATCCTGGAAGGGGTCCTCAGGCTGTAAGTGCTTCTGTCCAGAGACTCCCGGGGGGGGGGGGAATAGGTAGGTGGTCACTGTCACCCTGCGATGTGGGAGTGTCTCTGTAGCGCTGTGTAAAGGTTCACCATGGAAACCACTGGCTGAGAGTGAGCGGGACCCCGACCCCAGAGGTAAGTTCTTGGAGCCGAGCGCTGGAACAAACATTCTGTGTCCGGGGTTCCGGGACACAGCCGACACTCTGACACTTGGGGGTCCCAGAACAATGACACACTGACACTTGGGGGTCCAGAACAATGACACCCTGACACTTGGGGGTCCCAGAACAATGACACCTTGTCATTTGGGGGTCCAGAACACTGACACCCTGACACTTGGGGGTCCAGAACACTGACACCCTGACACTTGGGGGTCCCAGAACAATGACACCTTGACACTTGGGGGTCCAGAACAATGACACCCTGACACTTGGGGGTCCCAGAACACTGACACCCTGACACTTGGGGGTCCAGAACACTGACACCCTGACACTTGGGGGTCCCAGAACAATGACACCTTGACACTTGGGGGTCCAGAACACTGACACCCTGACACTTGGGGGTCCCAGAACAATGACACCTTGACACTTGGGGGTCCAGAACACTGACACCCTGACACTTGGGGGTCCAGAACACTGACACCCTGACACTTGGGGGTCCCAGAACACTGACACCCTGACACTTGGGGGTCCAGAACACTGACACCCTGACACTTGGGGGTCCCAGAACACTGACACCCTGACACTTGGGGGTCCCAGAACAATGACACCTTGACACTTGGGGGTCCAGAACACTGACACCCTGACACTTGGGGGTCCCAGAACAATGACACCCTGACACTTGGGGGTCCCAGAACACTGACACCTTGACACTTGGGGGTCCAGAACACTGACACCCTGACACTTGGGGGTCCCAGAACAATGACACCCTGACACTTGGGGGTCCCAGAACAATGACACCTTGACACTTGGGGGTCCAGAACACTGACACCCTGACACTTGGGGGTCCAGAACACTGACACCCTGACACTTGGGGGTCCCAGAACAATGACAGCCTGACACTTGGGGGGGTCCCAGAACAATGACACCCTGACACTTGGGGGTCCCAGAACACTGACACCCTGACACTTGGGGGTCCCAGAACAATGACACCCTGACACTTGGGGGTCCCAGAACAATGACACCCTGACACTTGGGGGTCCCAGAACAATGACACCTGACACTTGGGGGTCCCATGACACTGAATGACACCCTGACACTTGGGGGTCCCAGAACAATGACACCCTGACACTTGGGGGTCCCAGAACAATGACACCCTGACACTTGGGGGTCCCAGAACAATGACACCCTGACACTTGGGGGTCCCAGAACAATGACACCCTGACACTTGGGGGTCCCAGAACAATGACACCCTGACACTTGGGGGTCCCAGAACAATGACACCCTGACACTCGGGGGTCCCAGAACAATGACACCCTGACACTCGGGGGTCCCAGAACAATGACAATTGGGGGTCCAGAACGATTGGGCTCTGTGGAAGATCGCTCTTCCTAAGTGTATGTGAGGACTGAATTCTCCTCCAGAGATAACTTGGCCCATCTATGGGTTGTGTCACCTCCGGGGTATTTGGGTGAAATGCCGGTTTCCTGCCCGTTGTGCCAGGTCTGAGATGTGGAGAGCCGGGAGCGATCGATGACATAATTCACAGTCTGCAGAGACTTCCTTCAGTCTCTATTTATAGGTCTAATAGTTGTGGAATGTGATGATGTGATGGTGAGTTCCGTGTCTGACCACCGGAGGGCAGGAGAGTCCTGGAATATATCATCTGGAGAGGTGATTAGTGTGGGAACCCTGAGCCGGGGGGGGGGGGGGCGCCAATGTGTGAGGGTGAGGAGGATGCAGGGGGCCCTCTGACAGTGTGCTGGGCCCCCAATTCTCACTCTAAGGACCGTTCTTGCCTCATCCTTGTGGAACCAAACACCCCCTACTTCACACTGAAAGAGGAGTGCCCCCGCCGCTGAGCTTTATCCCGACGGAGCGGAGTGCCCCCGCCGCTGAGCTTTATCCCGACGGAGCGGAGTGCCCCCGCCACTGAGCTTTATCCCGACGGAGCGGAGTGCCCCCGCCGCTGAGCTTTATCCCGACGGAGCGGAGTGCCCCCGCCGCTGAGCTTTATCCCGACGGAGCGGAGTGCCCCCGCCGCTGAGCTTTATCCCGACGGAGCGGAGCGCCCCCGCCGCTGAGCTTTATCCCGACGGAGCGGAGCGCCCCCGCCGCTGAGCTTTATCCCGACGGAGCGGAGCGCCCCCGCCGCTGAGCTTTATCCCGACGGAGCGGAGCGCCCCCGCCGCTGAGCTTTATCCCGACGGAGCGGAGCGCCCCCGCCGCTGAGCTTTATCCCGACGGAGCGGAGCGCCCCCGCCGCTGAGCTTTATCCCGACGGAGCGGAGCGCCCCCGCCGCTGAGCTTTATCCCGACGGAGCGGAGCGCCCCCCGCCGCTGAGCTTTATCCCGACGGAGCGGAGCGCCCCCGCCGCTGAGCTTTATCCCGACGGAGCGGAGCGCCCCCGCCGCTGAGCTTTATCCCGACGGAGCGGAGCGCCCCCGCCGCTGAGCTTTATCCCGACGGAGCGGAGCGCCCCCGCCGCTGAGCTTTATCCCGACGGAGCGGAGCGCCCCCGCCGCTGAGCTTTATCCCGACGGAGCGGAGCGCCCCCGCCGCTGAGCTTTATCCCGACGGAGCGGAGCGCCCCCGCCGCTGAGCTTTATCCCGACGGAGCGGAGCGCGCCCGCCGCTGAGCTTTATCCCGAGTGGCCCTCCCAAGCTTTTTCCCGACAGAACGGAGTGCAGGGTTGGGTGTACAGGTTGGTGGTTAGCAGGGTTGGGTGTACGGGTTGGTGGTTAGCAGGGTTGGGTGTACGGGTTGGTGGTTAGCAGAGTTGCGTTTTTTGGGTCGGTGTACAGGTTGGTGGTTAGCGGAGTTGGGTGTAGGACTCGGGGGTTTAGGTCGGTGGTTAGCCGGGTTGGGTGTAGGACTCGGCGTTCAGGTCGGTGTTTAGCCGGGTTGGGTGTAGGACTCGGCGTTCAGGTCGGTGTTTAGCCTGGTTGGGTGTAGGACTCGGCGTTCAGGTCGGTGGTTAGCCGGGTTGGGTGTAGGACTCGGCGTTCAGGTCGGTGGTTAGCCGGGTTGGGTGTAGGACTCGGCGTTCAGGTCGGTGGTTAGCCGGGTTGGGTGTAGGACTCGGCGTTCAGGTCGGTGGTTAGCCGGGTTGGGTGTAGGTCTCGGCGTTCAGGTCGGTGGTTAGCCGGGTTGGGTGTAGGACTCGGCGTTCAGGTCGGTGGTTAGCCGGGTTTGGTGTAGGACTCGGCGTTCAGGTCGGTGGTTAGCCGGGTTGGGCGTAGGACTCGGCGTTCAGGTCGGTGGTTAGCCGGGTTGGGCGTAGGACTCGGCGTTCAGGTCGGTGGTTAGCCGGGTTGGGCGTAGGACTCGGCGTTCAGGTCGGTGGTTAGCCGGGTTGGGCGTAGGACTCGGCGTTCAGGTCGGTGGTTAGCCGGGTTGGGCGTAGGACTCGGCGTTCAGGTCGGTGGTTAGCCGGGTTGGGCGTAGGACTCGGCGTTCAGGTCGGTGGTTAGCCGGGTTGGGCGTAGGACTCGGCGTTCAGGTCGGTGGTTAGCCGGGTTGGGCGTAGGATTCGGCGTTCATGTCGGTGGTTAGCCGGGTTGGGCGTAGGACTCTGCGTTCAGGTCGGTGGTTAGCCGGGTTGGGTGTAGGACTCGGCGTTCAGGTCGGTGGTTAGCCGGGTTGGGTGTAGGACTCGGCGTTCAGGTCGGTGGTTAGCCGGGTTGGGTGTAGGACTCGGCGTTCAGGTCGGTGGTTAGCCGGGTTGGGTGTAGGACTCGGCGTTCAGGTCGGTGGTTAGCCGGGTTGGGTGTAGGACTCGGCGTTCAGGTCGGTGGTTAGCCGGGTTGGGTGTAGGACTCGGCGTTCAGGTCGGTGGTTAGCCGGGTTGGGTGTAGGATTCGGCGTTCATGTCGGTGGTTAGCCGGGTTGGGTGTAGGACTCTGCGTTCAGGTCGGTGGTTAGCCGGGTTGGGTGTAGGACTCGGCGTTCAGGTCGGTGGTTAGCCGGGTTGGGTGTAGGTCTCGGCGTTCAGGTCGGTGGTTAGCCGGGTTGGGTGTAGGACTCGGCGTTCAGGTCGGTGGTTAGCCGGGTTGGGTGTAGGACTCGGCGTTCAGGTCGGTGGTTAGCCGGGTTGGGTGTAGGACTCGGCGTTCAGGTCGGTGGTTAGCCGGGTTGGGTGTAGGATTCGGCGTTCATGTCGGTGGTTAGCCGGGTTGGGTGTAGGACTCGGCGTTCAGGTCGGTGGTTAGCCGGGTTGGGTGTAGGACTCGGCGTTCAGGTCGGTGGTTAGCCGGGTTGGGTGTAGGACTCGGCGTTCAGGTCGGTGGTTAGCCGGGTTGGGTGTAGGACTCGGCGTTCAGGTCGGTGGTTAGCCGGGTTGGGTGTAGGACTCGGCGTTCAGGTCGGTGGTTAGCCGGGTTGGGTGTAGGATTCGGCGTTCATGTCGGTGGTTAGCCGGGTTGGGTGTAGGACTCTGCGTTCAGGTCGGTGGTTAGCCGGGTTGGGTGTAGGACTCGACGTTCAGGTCGGTGGTTAGCCGGGTTGGGTGTAGGTCTCGGCGTTCAGGTCGGTGGTTAGCCGGGTTGGGTGTAGGACTCGGCGTTCAGGTCGGTGGTTAGCCGGGTTGGGTGTAGGACTCGGCGTTCAGGTCGGTGGTTAGCCGGGTTGGGTGTAGGACTCGGCGTTTAGGTCGGTGGTTAGCCGGGTTGGGTGTAGGACTCGGCGTTCAGGTCGGTGGTTAGCAGGGCAGCGCTCGGTCAGACAGTTGTTAGTAATCGGAGGCTGTTGGCTTCCTGCTCTGTGTACAGTTTCCGCTCAGCGGATTCTCTGTCTGCGTTCAGTGGCCCCCGGGGACCCCCAACTCCCCCCCTCACACAGGACACCACGTGCAGGACACACTGCAGAAGAATTAACCCTGGCCTGCCCACTGAGCTCCATCATCCCTATGCATACCGCTTCTCTCCTCATCTCCAACCCCTCCACGAGCCTGCCGCTCTACACTTCCATTCTTCCATCCCAGCTCTCCTTCCTTCTTTCCTCACTCTCCTTCCTTCCATCCCAGCTCTCCTTACTTCTTTCCTCACTCTCCTTCCTTCCATCCCAGCTCTCCTTCCTTCCATCCCAGCTCTCCTTCCTTCTTTCCTCACTCTCCTTCCTTCCATCCCAGCTCTCCTTCCTTCCATCCCAGCTCTCCTTCCTTCCATCCCAGCTCTCCTTCCTTCCATCCCAGCTCTCCTTCCTTCCATCCCAGCTCTCCTTCCTTCCATCCCAGCTCTCCTTCCTTCCATCCCAGCTCTCCTTCCTTCCATCCCAGCTCTCCTTCCTTCTTTCCTCACTCTCCTTCCTTCCATCCCAGCTCTCCTTCCTTCTTTCCTCACTCTCCATCTCCACTGTTCTTCCTTCCATCCATCCATCCATCCCCACTCTCCTTCCTTCCTCACTCTCCATCCATCCATCCATCCATCACCTTCACCCACTCATATTTTCCATGCATCTATTCATTCTCACTCCTTCCTTCTCTCCTCACTTCTCCTTTCTTCCTTTCTCACTCTCCATCCATCCCCTTCCTTCCATCCATCCTTTCTTCTTTCCTTCCTCATTCTCCATCTATCCATTTCCACTTTTTCCTTCTCTCCTTCTTTTCTTCCATCCATCTCTCCCCTTCACCCATCCATCCTCTCCATGCATCCTTCCTCTCTCCATCCATCCATCCATCCCCACTCTCCTTCCTTCCTCACTCTCCATCCATCCATCCATCCATCCATCCATCACCTTCACCCACTCATATTTTCCATGCATCTATTCATTCTCACTCCTTCCTTCTCTCCTCACTTCTCCTTTCTTCCTTTCTCACTCTCCATCCATCCCCTTCCTTCCATCCATCCTTTCTTCTTTCCTTCCTCATTATCCATCTATCCATTTCCACTTTTTCCTTCTCTCCTTCTTTTCTTCCATCCATCTCTCCCCTTCACCCATCCATCCTCTCCATGCATCCTTCCTCTCTCCATCTAGCCATCTCCACTCTTTTTTTTTTTTTTTTCTTTCTCACTCTCCATCCAATCCATTTTTCATCCACATATTCTCTTCATCCATCCATCCATCCATCCTTCCTTTCTCACTTTCATCCATCCCTTTCTTCCAACTATCCTCTTTATCTATCTATCCATGCTCGCTCCCCATCCATCCTTCTTTCTTTCCTTCCTTTCTCACTCTCATCCATCCCTTTCTTCCAACTATCCTCTTTATCTATCTATCTATCTATCTATCTATCTATCTATCTATCTATCTATCTATCTATCTATCTATCTATCTATCCATGCTCGCTACCCATCCATCCTTCTTTCCTTCCTTTCTCACTCTCATCCATCCCTTTCGTCCACCTATCCTTACTCTCCATCCATCCTTCCTTTCTCACTCTCATCCATCCCTTTCTTCCAACTATCCTCTTTATCCATCCATCCATGCTCGCTCCCCATCCATCCTTCTTTCCTTCCTTTCTTCCTTCCTCACTCTCCATCCATCCCTTTCGTGCACCTATCCTCTTCATCCATCCATCCATCCATCCATCCTTCCTCACTCTCAATTCATCCATCCTATTCTTCCACCTATCCTCCTCATCCATCCCACCATCCTCACTCTTCATTCATCTTTCTTTCTTTCTTCCTTTCTTTCTTCCTTTCTTTCTTCCTTTCTTTCTTTCTTCCTTTCTTTCTTTCTTCCTTTCTTTCTTTCTTTCTTTCTTTTTTTCATTACTTCCTCACTCTCCATCCATCCATCCATCCATCCCTTTCGTCCGCCTATCCTCTTCATCCATCCATCCTCACTCCCCATCCCATCTTTCTTTCTTTCTTTCTTTCTTTCTTTCTTTCTTTCTTTCTTTCTTTCTTTCTTTCTTTCTTTCTTTCTTTCTTTCTTTCTTTCTTTCTTTCTTTCTTTCTTTCTTTCTTTCTTTCTTCCTTCCTTCCTTCCTTCCTTCCTTCCTATTCACCTCCAGTCTTCTACTTCCTTCTTCACTCTCCAACTATCTTTCCTCCCCATCCTCCTTCTGTCCTTTCTCCACCCAACTTTCTCCATCCCTTCATCCATTTATCGACCCTTCTGTCCCTTTCGCCAACCTTCTGTCTGTTCCTCCATCCCTCTGAACGCTTTCTTCCATTCCTCTGTCCGTTGCATCAATTGTCTGTGGGTATATCCTTCTGTCTCTTCCTCCGCCCTCGTGTCCCTTCCTCCGCCCTCGTGTCCCTTCCTCCGCCCTCGTGTCCCTTCCTCCGCCTTTTTCATTTTCATCAGTTTCTCCACCCTTCTCTTCTGTCTGTTCTCCATTTAACTCTTCCTCCATCCCTCTGCCCATTTCTCCACTCTTCTGTTTGTTCTTCCATCACTCACGCCGTTCCCTCATCCTTTGATCTCCGTATCCTTTTTCCGTTCCTCCCGCCCTTCCTTTTCCGTTCCTCCCGCCCTTCCTTTTCCGTTCCTCCCGCCCTTCCTTTTCCGTTCCTCCCGTCCTTCCTTTTCCGTTCCTCCCGTTCTTCCTTTTTCTTTCCTCCCGTCCTTCCTTTTTCTTTCCTCCCGTCCTTCTTCCTTTTTCTTTCCTCCCGCCTCTCCTTTTCCGTTCCTCCCGCCTCTTCTTTTCCGTTCCTCCCGCCCTTCCTTTTCCGTTCCTCCCGCTCCTTCCTTTTCCGTTCCTCCCGCCCTTCCTTTTCCGTTCCTCCTGCCCTTCTCTTCATTCCTGCACCCTTCTCTCTGTCCCTCCCAAATTATTGAAAAGTTTGCAGCATTTACAGACCTGGCCTGGGTCGGCTTCAGTAGATTTTGGAGGAAACATGGGCCGGTATTTGTCCGGTTGATGTGCTTTCTTCACCATAACCTAATCACGTCATACTGAGGTGCAAGGGGTGTACAGGGGTTCTGTTCTGAGGGGAGATATGGTCAGAAGATGTTCTTATTGTTTGGAGCAATACACAATGGAAGGATCTGAGAAATTCCCCATCCCCTTATTTCTGTAATGTTTATCTTGGTCCCCATGACTCTTGAGCTTTCCTATTGGTCGGTTATACTACCAGTTTATTATCAAACCAATTGGCAGGAGGCTGCTAGGTATGACTTTTCTTTTGGAGATTGGAGGCCCACATATAGATTGGGCATCTCTGAAGTGTGTGAGTGATGTGTCGTTCCTTCATGTGCTCAGTCTGAGTTTTCTGCTGTGTCATGTTAGTCTTGTCAGGATTAGGATCCTGCAGCTTGGAAGTCTTGTCAGGATTAGGATCCTGCAGCTTGGAAGTCTTGTCAGGATTAGGATCCCACACCTTGGAAGTCTTGTCGGAATTAGGATCCCGCACCTTGGAAGTCTTGTCAGGATTAGGATCCCGCAGCTTGGAAGTCTTGTCAGGATTAGGATCCCGCAGCTTGGAAGTCTTGTCAGGATTAGGATCCCGCAGCTTGGAAGTCTTGTCGGAATTAGGATCCCGCACCTTGGAAGTCTTGTCAGGATTAGGATCCCGCAGCTTGGAAGTCTTGTTGGAATTAGGATCCCACAGCTTGGAAGTCTTGTTGGAATTAGGATCCCGCACCTTGGAAGTCTTGTCAGGATTAGGATCCCGCAGCTTGGAAGTCTTGTCAGGATTAGGATCCCGCAGCTTGGAAGTCTTGTCGGAATTAGGATCCCGCACCTTGGAAGTCTTGTCAGGATTAGGATCCCGCAGCTTGGAAGTCTTGTCGGAATTAGGATCCCGCACCTTGGAAGTCTTGTCGGAATTAGGATCCCGCACCTTGGAAGTCTTGTCAGGATTAGGATCCCGCAGCTTGGAAGTCTTGTTGGAATTAGGATCCCGCAGCTTGGAAGTCTTGTTGGAATTAGGATCCCACAGCTTGGAAGTCTTGTTGGAATTAGGATCCCGCACCTTGGAAGTCTTGTCAGGATTAGGATCCCGCAGCTTGGAAGTCTTGTCAGGATTAGGATCCCGCAGCTTGGAAGTCTTGTTGGAATTAGGATCCCACAACTTGGAAGTCTTGTCAGGATTAGGATCCCGCAGCTTGGAAGTCTTGTTGGAATTAGGATCCCACAGCTTGGAAGTCTTGTTGGAATTAGGATCCCGCACCTTGGAAGTCTTGTCAGGATTAGGATCCCACAGCTTGGAAGTCTTGTTGGAATTAGGATCCCGCACCTTGGAAGTCTTGTCAGGATTAGGATCCCGCACCTTGGAAGTCTTGTCAGAATTAGGATCCCGCACCTTGGAAGTCTTGTCGGAATTAGGATCCCGCACCTTGGAAGTCTTGTCAGGATTAGGATCCCGCAGCTTGGAAGTCTTGTTGGAATTAGGATCCCGCAGCTTGGAAGTCTTGTTGGAATTAGGATCCCACAGCTTGGAAGTCTTGTTGGAATTAGGATCCCGCACCTTGGAAGTCTTGTCAGGATTAGGATCCCGCAGCTTGGAAGTCTTGTCAGGATTAGGATCCCGCAGCTTGGAAGTCTTGTTGGAATTAGGATCCCACAACTTGGAAGTCTTGTCAGGATTAGGATCCCGCAGCTTGGAAGTCTTGTCAGGATTAGGATCCCGCAGCTTGGAAGTCTTGTCAGGATTAGGATCCCGCAGCTTGGAAGTCTTGTCAGGATTAGGATCCCGCAGCTTGGAAGTCTTGTCGGAATTAGGATCCCCCAGCTTGGAAGTCTTGTCGGAATTAGGATCCTGCACCTTGGAAGTCTTGTTGGAATTAGGATCCCGCACCTTGGAAGTCTTGTCAGAATTGGGATTCCGCAGCTTGGAAGTCTTGTCAGGATTAGGATCCCGCAGCTTGGAAGTCTTGTCAGGATTAGGATTCCGCAGCTTGGAAGTTGTGTCGGGATAAGGATCTCGCAGCTTGGAAGTTGTGTCGGGATAAGGATCCCGCAGCTTGGAAGTTGTGTCGGGATAAGGATCCCGCAGCTTGGAAGTTGTGTCGGGATAAGGATCCCGCAGCTTGGAAGTTGTGTCGGGATAAGGATCCCGCAGCTTGGTAGTTGTGTCGGGATAAGGATCCCGCAGCTTGGTAGTTGTGTCGGGATAAGGATCCCGCAGCTTGGAAGTTGTGTCGGGTTAAGGATCACGCAGCTTGGAAGTTGTGTCGGGATAAGGATCCCGCAGCTTGGAAGTCGTGTCGGGATTAGGATCCCGCAGCTTGGAAGTCTTGTTCCGTCAGTCTGTTTTCCTTCACCTTCCTTTTGGTTCGTCTTGTCCTTCCCTGTGGACCATCTTCATTGACTTCTCACTGACCACCGTCTCGTCCCCCCCCCCCATATGGAACATTTGATATACAGAAGGTTGCGTGAATCTGGTTCAGCTCCTTGTTCAACAGATTTTATTAGAATACATTTACTTGTATTTGATGTAGTGAGAATAAAGGAAAATGGCCCTTCACCATACAGGTCATATGACCCAGCCTTTCACCATACAGGTCATATGACCCAGCCTTTCACCATACAGGTCATATGACCCAGCCTTTCACCATACAGGTCATATGACCCAGCCCTTCACCATACAAGTCATATGACCCAGCCCTTCACCATACAAGTCATATGACCCAGCCTTCCACCATTTAGGGCATATGGCCCAGCCTTCCACCATACAGGTCATATGGCCCAGCCTTCCACCATACAGGTCATATGGCCCAGCCTTCCACCATACAAGTCATATGACCCAGCCCTTCACCATACAAGTCATATGACCCAGCCCTTCACCATACAAGTCATATGACCCAGCCCTTCACCATACAAGTCATATGGCCCAGCCTTCCACCATACAGGTCATATGACCCAGCCCTTCACCATACAGGTCATATGACCCAGCCCTTCACCATACAAGTCATATGACCCAGCCCTTCACCGTACAAGTCATATGGCCCAGCCTTCCACCATACAGGTCGTGTGACCCAGCCCTTCACCATACAAGTCATATGGCCCAGCCCTTCACCATACAGGTCATATGGCCCAGCCCTTCACCATACAGGTCATATGGCCCAGCCTTTCACCATACAGGTCATATGACCCAGCCCTTCACCATACAGGTCATATGACCCAGCCCTTCACCATACAGGTCATATGGCCCAGCCCTTCACCATACAGGTCATATGGCCCAGCCCTTCACCATACAGGTCATATGGCCCAGCCTTCCACCATACAGGTCGTGTAACCCAGCCCTTCACCATACAAGTTGTATGACCCAGCCCTTCACCAACTCCACACCATACACGACGTATGGGCCACCTCTTTACCTTCCACGTCGTGTGGGCCGACCGTTCACCATGCACATCGTGTGGGTCGACCGTTCACCATGCACGTCGTGTGGGCCGACCGTTCACCATGCACGTCGAATGAGCCTTCACTGTACACACTGTTTGAGCCAAACCCTCATCCCACCCGTCACCGCACAATGTTTGCAGAGCTTGGTTCTAGCTTGGCAGGGGATGTGTCAAACCTCTGCAGAGAGACCACTGCTTTTACACACACACACACACACACACAAGGATGCTTCTCTGCAGTATGCTGGTGGGAAGTAGGCTTTTCTACTCTGAATGTGGCTCAATCCTGAAGAAGGAAATTTGCGTAATGTATGACCAGCCTAAGACTTTGCATGCCATTTCTTGTGATGCACCAAAAATGTATTAATTTGAGTTAAATAGAAAGTTCAGTAGGACTTGAGGAGTAATATTTCGTTATTGGTGAATTGACTTTTCACTGATTTTATTCTACTTTTATTAAAGTTGTCCTCTATAGAGAGATCTTCCAATGGGGACACCTGTTCTGGTGACAACGATCCAAGACGTCACGTCTACTCCCCTCACTTTGGAGAGATTTCCTTTCCATGGGAAGTGAAGGGAAATTTGGTGTCACAAATGTGGGAAAGGTATCCTGGGCAGAAGTTTGGACTTATTCCTGGTTAGGAACTGTATGGATAGTGATGTCCGTATCGGGATGACGGCCCTGGAGTGCCATTATTTCTTTGTCCCCATCCTCCCTCCCTTCCTCCCAGTGTTGGCCATTTCTCCTGACATTCATTATTCTAAGTGTGTTCTGTATCTCCTCTTCTTCATGTCATGTCCATCCTCTGCTTCACATGCTGTATGTCCTTGTGGAGGTCGTCCTTCTCACCCGTTGTCCTCTCTACACTAGGATCTGTCCCTGAAGCTGTGCTTCATACGCAGTATCTCCATGATTGGCCTCGCCATCTGTAACAGCTCTCAGGCCGGATTCTTCAATTTCAGCCGCAAGTCGGAGCTCATTTCACAGCTGGTGGTAAGCGGGGCGGGCAGTGAGCCGAGAGGGCGCTGAGCTGGGCGGGGTGCGAGGTCCATATTGTGTCTCATGTCTGTCCTTCTTCCCTCTGACAGGAGTTTCTGAAGATGGAGCCAACGGATGAGCTGAAGTCTGCATTACGCCATCGCGCCCTCCTGGCCTGCACCTACCTGGTGTATCCTGCTGAGCACACTCTGGGCTGGGAGACATGGCAGGTTCCATTAGACTGACAGACCCCTAGATTGAGTACATCAGATGGTGTAATGTGTGGTAGATTGATCTGGATCTTGCGGCATCTTCTCACTATCTGGTCCCCATTCAGAATACAAGAGGGGTCTTACTAAGAGGAATATGGAGACTCCCGAGTTGTGATGTTGATCCCCTGCCTTCAGTATTTGAGTCTTTGCCCAGAACAAGAACCATGACTGAATGGGGCCCTAGTTTTCCTCTACCGTCATAAGTTAATATATAGCTTGGACATACAGGAACGGGTGGATCAGTTTTACCAGATTCCAGCCAGGTAGACCCGTCCTTCATACCCTCTAGCAGTTCTCCTCCTTCCATCCCGATAGAAGATGCACCAATAGACATCAGATATAAAGCAGGTATGTGCCTTAGAGCAGGGTTCCCCAACCCCCGGTCCGCGGCCCACTGCCGGGCCGTGGCCTATTTGCAGCCGGGCCGCGAAGGCTGCACTGTGCGAGGTGCGGTGGCGGGCAAGCAGAGAGATGACATCTCTCAACGCCCGCCCGGATCACGGCACTTCCGCCCACACACTGCAGTGGGCTGCAGGAGCAGAGAGATGAGATAATCTCTCGCGGCCCCCGCCGGACACGCGGTGCTTCCGCCCACACAGTGGGGCTGCAATACTGCATTACCACTGGTCTCCCTCAATGGCCTGTGCTGCCACCACTGCAGGTGACAAAAAAAAATTTAGTGGCAAACCACATCAGGCAATGTGGCAATGCACACCTGGTGACAGGTGACATGGCAAATAGCAATCCACACCTGGTGGGAAGTGGCAATCCGCATCTGGTGGCAGGTTCTGCATTATGGTGAGTTTGAACTATTTCATTTTACATTACAATTCAATGACAGAAATCATGCGGTTCAATCATCCCAACACCATATCAGTCATTGTTCTGTGATGATTGAAGTGCTAACACCAGCCATTTCATCAACAAATTTCCCACGAAAAGCTACATTACCCCCCCCCCCCCCCCGGGCCTTGGTGCCAAAAAGGTTGGGGACCACTGCCTTGGAGGAACTCGGCATCGCTGCGACCTCCCATGCTGGAGGTCAGGTGACTGAGGAGGTCATGGGGTCGGCTTTGTCTGGTGGAGGTTAGGTCCCCTTGGCTGTGTCCTTGGACAGGTTTATTGGGTGAGTTTTTATGTTCTCAGTAAAGTGATGAAGATTCCTTAACATTGGTCAGCAAGCTGGAGCCGCCTCTGAATGACACCAGCAGATTGGAGCTGATCAATACGGCCCTTGGGAGCATCTTCCCTCTTCCGCCGATTGGCTCGGGGACACCGGGGGAGCTGCATAAAGAGGTGGGTGCACAGCTCTGCCATCGGTACTGCTACTCGGTGTGCTGGGTCCATCAACTGTACTTTGTCCCTTTACCTGTACCCACCCCTCAGTATTCGTATTCACATCCTCTGTACCCGGCCCTAGGTGTTCTGGTTCCCCTCCTCTGTACCCGGCCCTAGGTGTTCTGGTTCCCCTCCTCTGTCCCCGGCCCTAGGTGTTCTGGTTCCATCCTCTGTACCCGGCCCTAGGTGTTCTGGTTCCCATCCTCTGTACCCGACCCTAGGTGTTCTGGTTCCCCTCCTCTGTACCCGGCCCTAGGTGTTCTGGTTCCCATCCTCTGTACCCGGCCCTAGGTGTTCTGGTTCCCATCCTCTGTACCCGGCCCTAGGTGTTCTGGTTCCCCTCCTCTGTACCCGGCCCTAGGTGTTCTGGTTCCCATCCTCTGTACCCGGCCCTAGGTGTTCTGGTTCCCATCCTCTGTACCCGGCCCTAGGTGTTCTGGTTCCCATCCTCTGTACCCGGCCCTAGGTGTTCTGGTTCCCATCCTCTGTACCCGGCCCTAGGTGTTCTGGTTCCCCTCCTCTGTACCCGGCCCTAGGTGTTCTGGTTCCCATCCTCTGTACCCGGCCCTAGGTGTTCTGGTTCCCCTCCTCTGTACCCGACCCTAGGTGTTCTGGTTCCCATCCTCTGTACCCGGCCCTAGGTGTTCTGGTTCCCATCCTCTGTACCCGGCCCTAGGTGTTCTGTTTCCCCTCCTCTGTACCCGGCCCTAGGTGTTCTGGTTCCCATCCTCTGTACCCGGCCCTAGGTGTTCTGGTTCCCATCCTCTGTACCCGGCCCTAGGTGTTCTGGTTCCCCTCCTCTGTACCCGGCCCTAGGTGTTCTGGTTCCCATCCTCTGTACCCGGCCCTAGGTGTTCTGGTTCCCCTCCTCTGTACCCGACCCTAGGTGTTCTGGTTCCCATCCTCTGTACCCGGCCCTAGGTGTTCTGGTTCCCATCCTCTGTACCCGGCCCTAGGTGTTCTGTTTCCCCTCCTCTGTACCCGACCCTAGGTGTTCTGGTTCCCCTCCTCTGTACCCGGCCCTAGGTGTTCTGGTTCCCCTCCTCTGTAGGTGTTCTGTTTCCCCTCCCGGCCCTAGGTGTTCTGGTTCCCCTCCTCTTACCCGGCCCAGGTGTTCTGGTTCCCCTCCTCTGTACCCGGCCCTAGGTGTTCTGGTTCCATCCTCTGTACCCGGCCCTAGGTGTTCTGTCCATCCTCTGTACCCGGCCCTAGGTGTTCTGGTTCCATCCTCTGTACCCGGCCCTAGGTGTTCTGGTTCCCCTCCTCTGTACCCGGCCCTAGGTGTTCTGGTTCCCATCCTCTGTACCCGGCCCTAGGTGTTCTGGTTCCATCCTCTGTACCCGGCCCTAGGTGTTCTGGTTCCCATCCTCTGTACCCGGCCCTAGGTGTTCTGGTTCCCATCCTCTGTACCCGGCCCTAGGTGTTCTGGTTCCCATCCTCTGTACCCGGCCCTAGGTGTTCTGGTTCCCATCCTCTGTACCCGGCCCTAGGTGTTCTGGTTCCCATCCTCTGTACCCGGCCCTAGGTGTTCTGGTTCCCATCCTCTGTACCCGGCCCTAGGTGTTCTGGTTCCCATCCTCTGTACCCGGCCCTAGGTGTTCTGGTTCCCATCCTCTGTACCCAGCCCTAGGTGTTCTGGTTCCCATCCTCTGTACCCGGCCCTAGGTGTTCTGGATCCCCTCCTCTGTACCCGGCCCTAGGTGTTCTGGGTCCCATCCTTTGTACCCTCAGGGTTCTATCATAGGGACCCCAATGAAGGTCTTGTCCCTCATGGTGTAGTATATAAGTGATTGCAGTCTGTGCTCTTCTGTAGACACTCTATGGGGACACTCTGGACGCTCTCGCAGAACTGCTGAGGAGCCTCATCCTCTGGAATCTGACTCCGCAGGGACTGCAGGACATTTTCCAGGTCAGTGCTCAGACATTCGATCTTTGAAGGGTTCCTGCCGAGCTCTCGGTCATGTGTTGTGTTTGTTCTGTAGATCCTGAACCCCTGGATCAAATCCACCAAAGAGCATGAGCGGGAGAGAGCGCTGGAGGTCAGTGCCCGGATCCTGGAATTTTACTTCCAGAAGCTGAACGTCAATGTAAGTGTCACCGAGCCGTCGCCCCCATACCCCACAATGATGGTGATTGGTGGGGACACAATCATCGTCCTACTTCATTGTATACAATGGGGGGCGCTCTGCAGACCTGACACACCCCAGGAAGGGATCTTCATGGGGTGTCTGAGTTTTTATTATTCTAAGATGTGAACCTTCTGTGTTTTATTCCTCTGTACACAGTCAGTTGTCACCTTTCATAATCTGGGGCTCCTGATTGGACGGCTGTCACCTCGCTGTTCAGACTCTTTGGCCTCCATCCGCCAGCGCACTGTGGATTGTATCTACTACCTCCTAAACATCCAGCTGAGATATGAAGGTGAGTGAGCCCACCAACTGGTCCCAGGGCCCGTCAAGTAGCAAGTATATCCAAAATGCCTCCACCCAGTATAACTTCTACCCCCCCCACTCTGTACCCCCATCACATCTCCCCCTCTCTGTACCCTGATCACACTTCCGCCATATAACTTCTGCCCCTTCACTGTACCCCGATCACACCTTCCCCTCTCTCTGTACCACGATCACACTCCCCCCCCCCATATAAGTTCTCCTTCTTTTTCTGTACACCAATTACTCTGCCCCCTCTCTCTCTCTCTCTGCACCCCGATCACCCCCCCTTATAATTTCTGCCCCCATTATGTACCCCAATTACACCTTCCCCTATATAACCTCTGCCCCCCTCTGTATACCCTGATTACACCTCCCCATATAACCTCTTCCCCCTCTGTGTACCCCGATTACACCTCCCCCATATACCCTCTGCCCCCCTCTGTGTACCCTGATTACACCTCCCCATATAACCTCTGCCCCCCTCTGTGTACCCCGATTACACCTCCCCCATATACCCTCTGCCCCCCTCTGTGTACCCTGATTACACCTCCCCATATAACCTCTGCCCCCCTCTGTGTACCCCGATTACACCTCCCCCATATACCCTCTGCCCCCCTCTGTGTACCCCGATTACACCTCCCCCATATAACCTCTTCCCCCCCTCTGTGTACCCCGATTACACCTCCCCCATATAACCTCTGCCCCCTCTGTATACCCGGATTACACCTCCCCCATATAACCTCTGCCCCCCTCTGTATACCCTGATTACACCTTCCCCTATATAACCTCTGCCCCCTCTGTATACCCTGATTACACCTTCCCCTATATAACCTCTGCCCCCCTCTGTGTACCCCGATTACACCTCCCCCATATAACCTCTGCCCCCTCTGTATACCCTGATTACACCTTCCCCCATATAACCTCTGCCCCCCTCTGTGTACCCCGATTACACCTCCCCCATATAACCTCTGCCCCCCTCTGTATACCCTGATTACACCTCCCCATATAACCTCTGCCCCCCTCTGTATACCCTGATTACACCTTCCCCCATATAACCTCTGCCCCCCTCTGTGTACCCTGATTACACTCTTGTATATTGCCCTCACTGGGTTTCTTCTGTATTTAGGTTTTGCCCCTGATCACAAGGATGAGTCGGTGGAGAAGCTCCTGACTCTCAGACCTGGTCTCCAGAATCCAGACTCCAGCGTCTTATTTCAATCCTGCTATAACATTGCCATGGTGAGTAGGGGCGAGCGCCGCACCCGTCCCTGCAGTCATGTGGTCTGGAGATCTCATCTGTGCCATGTCTCTTCTTTCCCAGATCATTGGAAGACGCCTTCCTCCTGAGCAGCTCACCAGCCTCCTGTTCATCACCTTCGAGAGCCTCTCCGACCCCGACGCCAACTGTTCCCGAGGAGCTACTGTGATGATCAACTCTTTGCTGAAAGACCGGGGTGGCATCTTATTGTCCAAGGTACCCCAATCTGTCCCCTCTTCAACTGATGTGTCCTTCAGGTGGCTGGAGGGCTCTTCGTTCCCGACCTCCATTCTGTATGTCTGTCCTCTTCCCCACTTCCTTTTTGTCTGTCCTCTTCCCGACCTCCCTTCCGTCTGTCCTCTTCCCCACTTCCTTTTTGTCTGTCCTCTTCCCGACCTCCCTTCTGTTTGTCCTCTTCCCGACCTCTCTTCTGTCTGTCCTCTTCCCGGCCTCCCTTCTATCTGTCCTCTTCCCCGCCTCCCTTCTGTCTGTCCTTTTCCCCGCCTCCCTTCTATCTGTCCTTTTCCCCGCCTCCCTTCTATCTGTCCTCTTCCCCGCCTCCCTTCTGTCTGTCCTCTTCCCCGCCTCCCTTCTATCTGTCCTTTTCCCCGCCTCCCTTCTATCTGTCCTCTTCCCCGCCTCCCTTCTGTCTGTCCTCTTCCCCGCCTCCCTTCTGTCTGTCCTCTTCCCCGCCTCCCTTCTGTCTGTCCTCTTCCCCGCCTCCCTTCTATCTGTCCTCTTCCCCGCCTCCCTTCTATTTGTCCTCTTCCCCGCCTCCCTTCTGTCTGTCCTCTTCCCCGCCTCCCTTCTGTCTGTCCTCTTCCCCGCCTCCCTTCTGTCTGTCCTCTTCCCGACCTCCCTTCTGTCTGTCCTCTTCCCCACTTCCTTTTTGTCTGTCCTCTTCCCGACCTCCCTTCTGTCTGTCCTCTTCCCGGCCTCCCTTCTGTCTGTCCTCTTCCCGGCCTCCCTTCTGTCTGTCCTCTTCCCGACCTCCCTTCTGTTTGTCCTCTTCCTGATCTCCATTCTGTCTGTCCTCTTTTCCCACCTCCCTTCTGTCTGTCCTCTTCCCCGCCTCCCTTCTGTCTGTCCTCTTCCCCACCTCCCTTCTGCCTGTCTTTTCCCCACCTCCCTTCTGTCTGTCCTCTTCCCCACCTCCCTTCTATCTGTCCTCTTCCCGACCTCCCTTCTGTCTGTTCTCTTCCCCACCTCCCTTCTATCTGTCCTCTTCCCCACCTCCCTTCTGTCTGTCCTCTTCCCCAGCTCCCTTCTGTCTGTCCTCTTCCCCAGCTCCCTTCTGTCTGTCCTTTTCCCCCACCTCCCTTCTGTCTGTCCTCTTCCCCCGCCTTCCTTCTGTCTGTCCTCTTCCCCACCTCCCTTCTGTCTGTCCTCTTCCCCACCTCCCTTCTGTCTGTCCTCTTCCCGGCCTCCCTTCTGTCTGTCCTCTTCCCGGCCTCCCTTCTGTCTGTCCTCTTCCCGGCCTCCCTTCTGTCTGTCCTCTTCCCGGCCTCCCTTCTGTCTGTCCTCTTCCCGGCCTCCCTTCTGTCTGTCCTCTTCCCGACCTCCCTTCTGTCTGTTCTCTTCCCCACCTCCCTTCTGTCTGTCCTCTTCCCCAGCTCCCTTCTGTCTGTCCTTTTCCCCCACCTCCCTTCTGTCTGTCCTCTTCCCCCGCCTCCCTTCTGTCTGTCCTCTTCCCCCGCCTCCCTTCTGTCTGTCCTCTTCCCCCGCCTCCCTTTTGTCTGTCCTCTTCCCCCGCCTCCCTTCTGTCTGTCCTTTTCCCCCGCCTCCCTTCTGTCTGTCCTCTTCCCCCGCCTCCCTTCTGTCTGTCCTCTTCCCCCGCCTCCCTTCTGTCTGTCCTCTTCCCCCGCCTCCCTTCTGTCTGTCCTCTTCCCCCGCCTCCCTTCTGTCTGTCCTCTTCCCCCGCCTCCCTTCTGTCTGTCCTCTTCCCCCGCCTCCCTTCTGTCTGTCCTTTTCCCCGCCTCCCTTCTGTCTGTCCTTTTCCCCCACCTCCCTTCTGTCTGTCCTCTTCCCCACCTCGCTTCTGTCTGTCCTTTTCCCCACCTCCCTTCTGTCTGTCCTCTTCCCGGCCTCCCTTCTGTCTGTCCTCTTCCCGGCCTCCCTTCTGTCTGTCCTCTTCCCGGCCTCCCTTCTGTCTGTCCTCTTCCCGGCCTCCCTTCTGTCTGTCCTCTTCCCGACCTCCCTTCTGTCTGTTCTCTTCCCCACCTCCCTTCTGTCTGTCCTCTTCCGCAGCTCCCTTCTGTCTGTCCTTTTCCCCCACCTCCCTTCTGTCTGTCCTCTTCCCCCGCCTCCCTTCTGTCTGTCCTCTTCCCCCGCCTCCCTTCTGTCTGTCCTCTTCCCCCGCCTCCCTTTTGTCTGTCCTCTTCCCCCGCCTCCCTTCTGTCTGTCCTCTTCCCCCGCCTCCCTTCTGTCTGTCCTCTTCCCCCGCCTCCCTTCTGTCTGTCCTCTTCCCCCGCCTCCCTTCTGTCTGTCCTGTTACCCCGCCTCCCTTCTGTCTGTCCTCTTCCCCCGCCTCCCTTCTGTCTGTCCTCTTCCCCCGCCTCCCTTCTGTCTGTCCTCTTCCCCCGCCTCCCTTCTGTCTGTCCTTTTCCCCGCCTCCCTTCTATCTGTCCTCTTCCCCGCCTCCCTTCTGTCTGTCCTCTTCCCCGCCTCCCTTCTGTCTGTCCTTTTCCCCCACCTCCTATCTGTCTGTCCTCTTCCCCGCCTCCCTGTCTGTCCTTTTCCCCCGCCTCCCTTCTGTCTGTCCTCTTCTCCCACCCCCCTTCTGTCTGTCTGTCTGTCTGTCCTCTTCCTGATCTCCATTCTGTCTGTCTGTCCTCTTCCTGATCTCCATTCTGTCTGTCCTCTTCCCCACCTCCCTTCTGTCTGTCCTTTTCCCCCGCCTCCCTTCTGTCTGTCCTCTTCTCCCACCCCCCTTCTGTCTGTCTGTCTGTCTGTCCTCTTCCTGATCTCCATTCTGTCTGTCCTCTTCTCCCACCTCCATTCTGTCTGTCTTTCCTCTTCCCCGCCTCCCTTCTGTCTGTCTGTCCTCTTCCTGATCTCCATTCTGTCTGTCCTCTTCCCGGCCTCCTTTCTGTCTGTCTGTCTGTCTGTCCTCTTCTCCCACCTCCATTCTCTCTGCCCTTTGTATGATGAGGATGATCAGTGACTGCTGGGAATGGTTCTCTGTCCCGCATGATTTGGTTTCTCTGAGAATTTCCATCCTGGTCTGTAGAGGGGGGAACTGTCCTCTAATGGCCCCCATACAGTCCCAACCAAAAATGTCATTATTGGAATTTTATGTGAGAGACCAACATAACGTGCCACATAATTGTGAAGTGGAAGGAACAAACAGCATCATGAAAGCCGAGGAACACACCAGACAGGTCAGGGATAAAGTTGTGAAGTATAAAGCAGGGAAAGGTTATAAAAAAAAAATCTCCCCAAGCTTTGAAGATCTCACGGAGCTTCTGTTCAATCCATCATCGGAAAATGGGAAGAGTACGGCACAACCGCAAACCTACCAAGACATGGCCGTCCACCTAAACTGACCGGGCCGGGCAAGGAGAGCATTCATCAGAGAAGCAGCCAAGAGGCCCATGGTAACTCTGGAGGAGCTGCACAGGAGCTGCACAGCTCAGGGGGGAGAATCTGTCCACAGGACAACTATTAGTGGTGCTCTCCACAAATCTGCCCTTTATGGAAGAGTGACGAGAAGAAAGACATTGGAGAAAGAAAGACGTGGGGGAGGGGACACAGCAAACACGTGGAAGAAGGTGCTCTGGTCACATGACACCAAATTGCTATGTGTGGGACAACTAACACTGCACATCACCCTGAACACACCATCCCCACCGTGAAACATGGTGGTGGCAGCATCATGTGGTGGGGATGCTTTTCTTCAGCAGGGACAGGGAAGCTGGTCAGAGTTGATGGGAAGATGGATGGAGACAAATACAGGACAATCTTAGAAGAAAACCTGCAAAAGACTTGAGACTGGGAGGGGGGGGGGGGGGTTAACCTTCCAGCAGGACAACAACCCTAAAGTACAGCCAGAGCTACAATGGAATGATTTAGATCAAAGCCTATTCATGTGTTAGAATGGCCCAGTCACAGTCCAGACCTAAATCCCATTGAGAATCTGTGGGCAAGACATGAAAACTGCTGATGACAGACTCTCTCCATCCAATCTGACAGAGACAGAGATATTTTACACGGGAAAAATGGGCAGAAATGTCCCTCTCTAGATGTGCAAAGCTGGTAGAGACACCCCCAAAAAGACTTGTAGAGAAAGGGGGTTCTACAAAGTATTGACTCCGGGGGGCGCCATACAAATGCCCCTCCCCCCACACTTTTCACATTTATTTGTATCATTTTCCTTCCTCTTCACAATTATGTGACACTTTGTGTCTCTCACATAAAATCCCAATAAAATACATTTATGTTTTTGGTTGTAACAACAAAATATATGGTATTTCAAGGGGTATGAATACTTTTTCCAGGCACTGTGTGGTCTATTATGAAAATTAAGCCGTGCCTCCTCCATCGTCCTTGGACTATCCCTCTCATCTTCTGGGTTGGTTAGCGGGTTTCTGTGTGTCTTCTCAGGTCCCGGAGATCATTGATCGTGTTCGGGAGCAGCTGGAGGCATCCTCTGAGGAACACGTTAAGAAAGCCGCCATACAGACCGTCTATATCCTGGCCACACAACACGTGGCTGCCGTAGTCTCCAGCTTATTGTCCAGCCCCCTTCCATACGACAGGTAATTCACAGCTATCCAGCCTGGGACATCCCTCCCGTCACATGGGAGATCCCGGCAACCCAACGTGCAGTAATATGGAGATGGTTATAGGACAGTGGTTGGACAGCGATGGGGCAATGTTGGTTTTACAGGGATGGTTGGTTGGACGGCGACGGTTGGTTGGACGGCGATGGGGCGACGGTTGGTTGGACAGCGATGGGGCGACGGTTGGTTGGACAGCGATGGGGCGACGGTTGGTTGGACAGCGATGGGGCGACGGTTGGTTGGACGGCGATGGGGCGATGGTTGGTTGGACGGCGATGGTTGGTTGGACAGCGATGGGGCGATGGTTGGTTGGACATCGATGGGGCGATGGTTGGTTGGACAGCGATGGGGCGATGGTTGGTTGGACAGCGATGGGGCGATGGTTGGTTGGACAGCGATGGGGCGATGGTTGGTTGGACGGCGATGGGGCGATGGTTGGTTGGACAGCGATGGGGTAATGGTTGAATGGACAGCAATGGGGCGATGGTTGGTTGGACGCGAAGGGGCGATGGTTGGTTGGACGGCGAAGGGGCGATGGTTGGTTGGACGGTGAAGGGGCGATGGTTGGTTGGACAGCGATGGTTGGTTGGACGGCGAAGGGGCGATGGTTGGTTGGACGGCGAAGGGGCGATGGTTGGTTGGACGGCGATGGTTGGTTGGACAGCGATGGGGCGATGGTTGGTTGGACGGCGATGGGGCGATGGTTGGTTGGACGGCGAAGGGGCGATGGTTGGTTGGACGGCGAAGGGGCGATGGTTGGTTGGACGGCGAAGGGGCGATGGTTGGTTGGACGGCGAAGGGGCGATGGTTGGTTGGACGGCGATGGTTGGTTGGACGGCGATGGGGCGATGGTTGGTTGGACAGCGATGGGGCGATGGTTGGTTGGACAGCGATGGGGCGATGGTTGGTTGGACAGCGATGGGGCGATGGTTGGTTGGACAGCGATGGGGCGATGGTTGGTTGGACAGCGATGGGGCGATGGTTGGTTGGACAGCGATGGGGCGATGGTTGGTTGGACAGCGATGGGGCGATGGTTGGTTGCACGGCGATGGGGCGATGGTTGGTTGCACGGCGATGGGGCGATGGTTGGTTGGACGGCGATGGGGCGATGGTTGGTTGGACGGCGATGGTTGGTTGGACGGCGAGGGGGCGATGGTTGGATGGACGGCGAGGGGGCGATGGTTGGTTGGACGGCGAGGGGACGATGGTTGGTTGGACGGCGAGGGGGCGATGGTTGGTTGGACGGCGAGGGGGCGATGGTTGGTTGGACGGCGATGGTTGGTTGGACGGCGAGGGGGCGATGGTTGGTTGGACGGCGAGGGGGCGATGGTTGGTTGGACGGCGAGGGGGCGATGGTTGGTTGGACGGCGAGGGGGCGATGGTTGGTTGGACGGCGAGGGGGCGATGGTTGGTTGGACGGCGAGGGGGCGATGGTTGGTTGGACCGCGATGGGGCGATGGTTGGTTGGACCGCGATGGGGCGATGGTTGGTTGGACCGCGATGGGGCAATTGGTTGGTTGGACGGCGATGGTTGATTGGACGGCGATGGGGCAATGGTTGATTGGACGGCGATGGTTGGACAGCGGTGGGGCGATGGTTGATTGGACGGTGATAATTGCTTGGACAGCTAAGGGGGGATGGTTGGACAGTGAAGGGGTGATGGTTGGACGGCGGTGGGGCGATGGTTGATTGGACTGTAATGGGGTATTTGGCTCCTCCCCTTTATCCAATGCCTTTTCCCCCCTCCAGCGAGACGTGTACCCTGTGGAAGGCGCTGTCCTCCGATCCCGCTCTCACTTCTCAGGTGTTGGAGATTCTACTGGCCAAGATGACGGGTGACGTCCCCTATAAGGAGAGTAAGACCTCCATGCTGAGCTCCTGCTGCAATCGTGTGGCCACTCTTCTCCCGCTGGAGGTAAGTAGATCATTGGACTGTGCTCCTTATCTCGCCATGTTCTTCCCCTCACTATACGCCGATAAGTGGTCATGTGGATAGTCATTGCTGGATCAGCAGTGTGCGCCATTAGAAGGCAGTTCATCTTGGCAGATATGGCGGACAGAGAAGTCTGCTAAACCCACGACTCCGCCCTCTGTATCCAGTTTGACCTCCCTCCCATTCGCCATATTGTGTTTGACCCCCCCTATATATGTGCCCCGCCCCTCTTCTGTCCACCCCTACCTAATTTTTGGGGTTCTCTGACTCAGGCAGGAGCCTCCTTCCAGCCTCGGCAGCTGGGACAGATCCTCATTTCCTCCCCCCAGGATAGAGTCGGCCTCCTTCTCTGCCCCCTGTTCTTCCTCTCCTGTTAATCCCTCCAGGTGTCCATTCCCCTCCCCCCCCATCCCACATGAGTGGCGGCGTCCTCTGTGCTCCGCTCTGTGTGTCATCCTCATCCGCACTTCTTATAGAAGCCGAGCTCCTCCTTCTACTACCTGTCTTTGTTCCCAGCCACCAAAAAGACTTGGGGCGGTGAGTGAAGGGTCGATGTGGCTCGGGGCGTTGAGTGAAAGGTCGATGTGGCTCGGGGCGGTGAATGAAGGGTCAATGTGGCTCGGAGCGGTCAGTGAAGGGTCAATGTGCCCCCCCAACTGAGTGACTCCTGTTATGGGGACACTGGTGTGGGCTCATTACCAAGCCGGGCTGTGTGCATCCATAGACACTCAGAGTCCTGCTTAGCCCCACCCCATGCTGTGATTAAGAGCAGCAGAAGCCAATGGTTCCCTCTGCTGCCTGCATGTCTGGTGAGGAGGGAGAGGGTGGAGAGAGTCGCTGCTCTTGTGCGCAGCACTGGATCAAGATTTGGCTCAGGTAAATATTAAAGAGAGGCAAGGGGTGCAGAAGTGTGTTTTTTTTGTTTTTGTTTTTTTACCTCTAGAGAATAGATTAAGGTAAAAAATCTTCTATCTTTAGATGATAGGGGGGGGGGGGGGGGTGATGGGTTCTGCTTTTCTCTGAAAATCTCTGAGATGGAGCAGAGTCAGGGGTAGGGTGAGTTCAGTGTGGGTCAGGATGAGTCAGAGCAGTATATGATGGGGCGGAATGAGGTGGGGCAGCAGCGGGGTGGAGTAAGTTGGGGCAGGGTGAGTCGGGCGGGATGATTCGAGGCCTGGTGAGTCGGGCAAGTCGGGGGAAAAGGCGGGATGAGTTAAGGCCTGGTGAGTCGGGCAGAGGCTGGGTGAGTTGGGGCCTGGTGAGTCAGGGCAGAGTCTGGGTGAGTTGGGTCCTGGTGAGTCGGGCAGAGGCAGGGTGAGTTGGGGCCTGGTGAATCGGGGCAGAGGCTGGGTGAGTTGGGGCCTGGTGAGTCGGGGAAGAGGCGGGGTGAGTTGGGGCGGGGTGAGCTGTGGCGTTATGAGTTGAGGCCTGGTGAGGCGGGGTGAGTTGGGGCCTGGTGAGGCGGGGTGAGTTGAGAAGGGGCAGAGGCGGGGTGAGTTGAGAAGGGGCAGAGGCGGGGTGAGTTGGGGCCTGGTGAGTCAGGGCAGAGGCTGGGTGACAGAGGCGTAACTAGAACCTTCAGGGCCCCGGTGCAAGAAACCATGAAGGGGCCCCCTGACCTCTGGCCAGGGCCCTTCCCACTGATCACGGGGGCAGCAGGACATGGATAGGAGGGGCGGCGGGGCAGCATATGGAGGAACAAATCCTCTCCATTTTTTCTCCTGGGATGAGTGGCAGTGGTGGTGGTGTGGGGGATAGGATGAGTGGCAGTAGTGAGGAAGAGAGATGGGATCAGTGTCAGCGGTGGTGGAGGAAGTGTGGCAAGGGAGGTGGTTGGGGGGGGGGGTGGGATCAGTGGTAGGGGGGATTGAATGAAATGAGTGGCAGCTTTGGTGGGAGGATGGGATCAGTGGTGAGGGGGGTGGTTGGGGAAGATGGCTTGGGATAAGTGGTATTGGAAGGGGGGGTGGGATCAGTGACAGGGATGGTGGTTGCTGGATGTGATCAGTGGCATCAGTGGTGTGGGGGGATGGATCAGTGGCAGCAGTGGTGGTGTGGGTGTATCAGTGGTGGTGGTGGGTTATCAGTAGTTCTAGTGGTGGTGTGGGGGGAATCAGTGGCAGTGGTGGGATATAAGTGGCAGTGGTTGGGTAACAGTATTGGTATTGGTGGTGTCTAAGTGGCAGTGGTGGGGTATAAGTAGTAGTGGTGGGGGGTATCAGTGGCAGTGGTGGGGTATCAGTGGCAGCAGTGGTTGTGTGAGGGGGAATCAGTAGCAGTGTCGATATTAATATTAGTGAGACTCACTTGCAGATCGCTCGCAGATGGCTTGGTTCCCCCTCCATGCTAAGTTTTGCTTGGGCGGGACCTGTGAGCACCCATGAGTGCGGGCAGAGAGGATGGCGGGGACTGTGCAGTGTGCCCGTCAGTGAGGGCGGGGAGGATGGACGGAGCGGTGGAGAGGATGGGCGGAGACTTTTTATTGTGCCCGTGAGCGAGGGCAGGGAGGATAACAGAGCGGGCGGAGAGAATAGGCGGAGGGGGGACTGTGCATTGTGCCAGCGAGTGTCAGTGCGGGCAGGGAGGATTGGTGAAGCGGGAGGGGACTGTACCCATGAGTGAGGGTGGCGAGAATAGGCAGAGCCTGTGCAGTGTGCCCGTGAGTGCGAACGGAGACTGTGTGCGGCGTGCCCCTTAAATGATCAGTCAGTGTACCCAGGGCCGGTGCAAGGATTTTTGCCAACCCAGGCGAAGGTGCATTTTACCGTCCATTGGCCCCCCCCCCCCCCCCCCCATCCCCCCGCCCCCACCCCCCCGCCCTCCCCACCCCCCCCCCCCCCCCCCCCTATTGTGCCCCCCCCCCCCCCCCACCCCCCCCCCCCCCCCTGTCGCGCCTGTCGCGCACACACACACACCAACATTATATAGAGAGATACCACATAATATATCTAGATAGAGAACAATGCTAGTACTATCTGTCTCCTATTGTGCCCACTCTGCCCAGTGAAACTGACCTGCTCCCTCGGGTGGTCCTGGACAGCGTGGCTCTCTCTCTCTGGTGGTGATGCGGGTACAGTGTGACGCTCTCTCTCTCTGGTGGGGCGGGTACAGTGTGACGCTCTCTCTCTCTGGTAGTGCGGTACAGCGTGCGTGGCTCACTCTCTCTGGTGGTGCGGCCCTACAGCAGCATGGCTCACTCTCTCTGATGGTGCGTGTACAGCATGGCGCTCTGGTGGTGCGGGTACAGCGTGGCGCTCTGGTGGTGCGGGTACAGCGTGGCGCTCTGGTGGTGCGGGTGCAGCATGGCGCTCTGGTGGTGGTGGCAGCAGGCGCTGGGTGGTGGGGGTGCAGCATGGCGCTCTGTGTGGTGGGGGTGCAGCATGGCGCGCTGGTGGTGCGGGTACAGCCTGGTGCTCTGGTGGATGCGGGTGCAGCTGCATGGCGCTCTGGTGGTGCGGGTAGCAGCCTGGCGCTCTGGTGGTGCGGGTGCGGGTGCAGCCTGGCGCTCTGGTGGTGCGGGTGCAGCCTGGTGCTCTGGTGGTGCGGGTGGGGTGGTACAGCATGGCGCTCTGGTGGTGCGGGTGCAGCATGGCGCTCTGGTGGTGCGGGTGCAGCCTGGCGCTCTGGTGGTGCGGGTGCAGCATGGCGCTCTGGTGGTGCGGGTGCAGCATGGCGCTCTGGTGGTGCGGGTGCAGCATGGCGCTCTGGTGGTGCGGGTGCAGCCTGGCGCTCTGGTGGTGCGGGTGCAGCCTGGTGCTCTGGTGGTGCGGGTACAGCATGGCGCTCTGGTGGTGCAGGTACAGCCTGGCGCTCTGGTGGTGCGGGTACAGCCTGGCGCTCTGGTGGTGCGGGTACAGCATGGCGCTCTGGTGGTGCGGGTACAGCGTGGCGCTCTGGTGGTGCGGGTACAGCGTGCGGTCTCTGGTGGTGCGGGAAACAGAGTGAGTGGCTCACTGGTGGTGCAAGGTACTGCGTTGCCTCTATCTGGTGGTGCTGGGGCTGTTAGTTCCCCCCACAAAGTCCTCTTTTTCCAACTCCTGTAAGTACAATGTTTTCCGGGTTTTTCTCTCTCCCCCCCAGGCCTCAGCACAGTGCATGCTGTCACTGTATTCCTGACTACATTTCCCATG